>CM039600.1:58437912-58464431 GCA_022457205.1 Saccharum spontaneum | reverse complement strand
ATCAAAATTGCCAAAAAAATCAGGAAAATAAAGAAAAAAATTATTAAAGTTTTTGCACACTTTTTAGAGAACGTCCAGTTGTAGGTGCTAATTTTTGTGGTTGCATCTTTTTTTATCCTTGTTTAGACAAAAATATAAAAAAATATTGAAAAAATAAAAAAAATTTTGATTCCTACTAGTGTCTTTTGGAAAATTCCGAAAAAAATTCAGAAAAAAGGAAAAATTTGGACTATTTGCTTGTTCTGTGAGTTCTTTCCATCGTCCTTTGTTTCCTCCTTGTTGCGCTACGTCTCGACACGTCTTAGCCAGCAGCTGTGATTTGTACTTAGATCCGGATTGAACAATCGCTAATCTGCATTCGTTAATTGCTAATCCTTGCTGTCATATTGTGTGCCTACCCATAGCTCCACATATTCTTCTGTTAGCACAGGTTCATCTTGCAACTGTTACCCACGCTCAACAACAGATTGTTTCACCACTTTGGCTTTGCCCTGCTTCGTTTCATCAAAATTGCCAATAAAAATTTAGGAAAATAAAGAAAAAAATTGTCAAAGTTGTTGCTACGCTTTTCAGAGAACGTGCTGTATTTCTGTAGACCGCTTCCCACCTTAGTTGTAGGTGCCAATTTTTGTGGTTGCATATTTTTTTATCCTTGTTCAGAGAAAAATATAAAAAAAATAGAAAAAATTTTGATTCCTACTAGTGCCTTTTGGAAAATTCCAGGAAAAATTCAAGAAAAAGGAAAAATCTGGACTACTTGCTTGTTCTGTGAGTTCTTTCCATCATCCTTTGTTTTCACCTTGTTGCGCTACGTCTCGACACCTCTTAGCGAGCACCTATGATTTGTACTTTGGGTCCAGATTGAACAATCGCTAATCTGCATTCGTTAATTGCTAATCCTTGCTGTCATATTGTGTGCCTACCCATAGCTCCACATATTCTTCTGTTAGCATAGGTTCATCTAGCAGCTGTTACCCACGCTCAACAACAGATTGTTTCACTACTTTGGCTTTGCCCTGTTTCGTTTCATCAAAATTGCCAATAAAAATTCAGGAAAATAAAGAAAAAAATTGTCAAAGTTGTTGCTACGCTTTTCAGAGAACGTGCTGTATTTCTGTAGACCGCTTCCCACCTCAGTTGTAGGTGCCAATTTTTGTGGTTGCATTTTTTTTATCCTTGTTCAGAGAAAATATAAAAAAATAAAAAAATTTTGATTCGTACTAGTGCACTTTGGAAAATTCCAGGAAAAATTCAAGAAAAAGGAAAAATCTGGACTATTTGCTTGTTTTGTGAGTTCTTTCCATCGTCCTTTGTTTTCACCTTGTTGTGCTACGTCTCGACACGTCTTAGCCAGCACCTATGATTTGTACTTTGGGTCTAGATTGAACAATCACTAATCTGCATTCGTTAATTGCTAATCCTTGCTGTCATATTGTGTGCCTACCCATAGCTCCACATATTCTTCTGTCAGCACAGGTTCATCTTGCAACTGTTACCCACGCTCAACAACAGATTGTTTCACCACTTTGGCTTTGCCCTATTTGGTTTCATCAAAAATGCCAAAAAAATTCAGGAAAATAAAAAAAAATTGTCAAAGTTTTTGCACGCTTTTCAGAGAACGTGCTGTATTTCTGTAGACCACATACCACCTCAGATGTTTGTGCCAATTTTTATGGTTGCATCTTTTTTGATCCTTGTTCAGAAAAAAATATAAAAAATAGTGAAAAAATAAAAAATTTTGATTCCTACTAGTGCCTTTTGGAAAATTCTGGGGAAAATTCAGGAAAAAGGAAAAATCTAGACTATTTGCTTGTTCTATAAGTTCTTTCCATCGTCCTTTGTTTCCTCCTTGTTGCGCTACGTCCCGACACATCTTAGCCAGCAGTTGTGATTTGTACTTTGGATCCGGATTGAACAATCGCTAATCTGCATTCGTTAATTGCTAATCCTTGCTGTCATATTGCGTGCCTAACCATAGCTCCACATATTCTTCTGTCAGCACAGGTTCATCTTGCAACTGTTACCCACGGTCAACAACAGATTATTTCACCACTTTGGCTTTGCCCTATTTGGTTTCATCAAAATTGCCAAAAAAATTCAGAAAAATAAAGAAAAAAATTGTCAAAGTTGTTGACGTTTTTCAGAGAACGTGTTGTATTTCTGTAGACCACATCCCACCTCAGTTCTAGGTGCCAATTTTTGTGGTTGCATCTTTTTTTATCCTTGTTCAGAGAAAAATATAAAAAAATACTGAAAAAATAAAAAAATTGATTCCTACTAGTGCCTTTTGGAAAATTCCAGGAAAAAATCAGGAAAAAGGAAAAATCTGGACTATTTGCATGTTCTAAGAGTTCTTTTCATCGTCCTTTGTTTTCACCGTGTTGTGCTACGTCTCGACACGTCTTTGCCAGCAGCTGTGATTTGTACTTTGGATCCGGATTGAACAATCACTAATCTGCATTCGTTAATTGCTAATCCTTGCTATCATATTGTGTGCCTACCCATAGCTCCATATATTCTTCTGTTAGCACAGGTTCATCTTGCAGCTGTTACCCACGCTCAACAACAGATTGTTTCACTACTTTGGCTTTGCCCTGTTTCATTTCATCAAAATTTCCAATAAAAATTCAGGAAAATAAAGAAAAAAATTGTCAATGTTGTTGCTACGCTTTTCAGAAAACGTGCTGTATTTCTGTAGACCGCTTCCCACCTCAGTTGTAGGTGCCAATTTTTGTGGTTGCATATTTTTTTATCCTTGTTCAGAGAAAAATATAAAAAAAATAAAAAATTTTGATTCCTACTAGTGCATTTTGGAAAATTTCAGGAAAAATTCAAGAAAAAAGAAAAATCTGGACTATTTGCTTGTTCTGTGAGTTCTTTCCATCGTCCTTTCTTTTCACCTTGTTATGCTACATCTCAACACGTCTTAGCCAGCACCTATGATTTGTACTTTGGGTCTAGATTGAACAATCACTAATCTGCATTCGTTAATTGCTAATCCTTGCTGTCATATTGTGTGCCTACCCATAGCTCCACATATTCTTCTGTCAGCATAGGTTCATCTTGCAACTGTTACCCACGCTCAACAACAGATTGTTTCACCACTTTGGCTTTGCCCTATTTGGTTTCATTAAAAATGCCAAATAAAATTTAGGAAAATAAAGAAAAAAATTGTCAAAGTTTTTGCACGCTTTTCAGAGAACGTGCTGTATTTCTATAGACCACATACCACCTCAGATGTTTATGCCAATTTTTGTGGTTGCATCTTTTTTGATCCTTGTTCAGAGAAAAATATAAAAAATAGTGAAAAAATAAAAAAATTTGATTCCTACTAGTGCCTTTTGGAAAATTCTAGGGAAAATTCAGGAAAAAGGAAAAATCTAGACTATTTGCTTGTTCTGTAAGTTCTTTCCATCGTCCTTTGTTTCCTCCTTGTTGCGCTACGTCCCGACACATCTTAGCCAGCAGCTGTGATTTGTACTTTGGATCCGGATTCAACAATCGCTAATCTGCATTCGTTAATTGCTAATCCTTGCTGTCATATTGCGTGCCTACCCATAGCTCAACATATTCTTCTGTCAGCACAGGTTCATCTTGCAACTGTTACCCACGGTCAACAACAGATTATTTCACCACTTTGGCTTTGCCCTATTTGGTTTCATCAAAATTGCCAAAAAAATTCAGAAAAATAAAGAAAAAAATTGTCAAAGTTGTTGCACGTTTTTCAGAGAAGGTGCTGTATTTCTGTAGACCACATCCCACCTCAGTTCTAGGTGCCAATTTTTGTGGTTGCATCTTTTTTATCCTTGTTCAGAGAAAAATATAAAAAAATACTGAAAAAATAAAAAAATTGATTCCTACTAGTGCCTTTTGGAAAATTCCGGAAAAAATCAAGGAAAAAGGAAAAATCCGAACTATTTGCTTGTTCTATGAGTTCTTTCCATCGTCCTTTGTTTCCTCCTTGTTGCGCTACGTCTCGACACGTCTTACCCAGCAGCTGTGATTTGTACTTTGGATCCGGATTGAACAATCGCTAATCTGCATTCGTTAATTGCTAATCCTTGCTGTCATATTCCGTGCCTACCCATAGCTCCACATATTCTTCTGTCAGCACAGGTTCATCTTGCAACTACTACCCACGGTCAACAACAGATTGTTTCACCACTTTGGCTTTGCCCTATTTGGTTTCATTAAAATTGCCAAAAAAATTCAGGAAAATAAAGAAAAAAATTGTCAAAGTTGTAGCACATTTTTCAGAGAACGTGTTGTATTTCTGTAGACCACATCCCACCTCAGTTCTAGGTGCCAATTTTTGTGGTTGCATCTTTTTTTGTCCTTGTTCAGAGAAAAATATAAAAAAATACTGAAAAAATAAAAAAAATTGATTCCTACTAGTGCCTTTTGGAAAATTCCAGGAAAAATTCAGGAAAAAGGAAAAATCTGGACTATTTGCTTGTACTGAGAGTTCTTTCCATCGTCCTTTGTTTTCACCTTGTTGTGCTACGTCTCGACACGTCTTTGCCAGCACCTGTGATTTGTACTTTGGATCCAGATTGAACAATCTCTAATCTGCATTCGTTAATTGCTAATCCTTGCTGTCATATTGTGTGTCTACCCAAAGGTCCACATATTCTTCTGTCAGCACAGGTTCATCTTGCAACTGTTACCCACGCTCAACAACAGATTGTTTCACCACTTTGGCTTTGCCCTGTTTGGTTTCATCAAAAATGCCAAAAAAAATTCAGGAAAATAAAGAAAAAAATTGTCAAAGTTTTTGCACGCTTTTCAGAGAACGTGATGTATTTCTGTAGACCACATCCCACCTCAGTTGTAGGTGCCAATTTTTGTGGTTGCATCTTTTTTGATCCTTGTTCAGAGAAAAATATAAAAAATAGTGAAAAAATAAAAATTTTGATTCCTACTAGTGCCTTTTGGAAAATTCTGGGGAAAATTCAGGAAAAAGGAAAAATCTAGACTATTTGCTTGTTCTGTAAGTTCTTTCCATCGTCCTTTGTTTCCTCCTTGTTGCGCTACGTCCCGACACATCTTAGCCAGCAGCTGTGATTTGTACTTTGGATCCGGATTCAACAATCGCTAATCTGCATTCGTTAATTGCTAATCCTTGCTGTCATATTGCGTGCCTACCCATAGCTCAACATATTCTTCTGTCAGCACAGGTTCATCTTGCAACTGTTACCCACGGTCAACAACAGATTATTTCACCACTTTGGCTTTGCCCTGTTTGGTTTCATCAAGATTGCCAAAAAAATTCAGAAAAATAAAGAAAAAAATTGTCAAAGTTGTTGCACGTTTTTCAGAGAAGGTGCTGTATTTCTGTAGACCACATCCCACCTCAGTTCTAGGTGCCAATTTTTGGGGTTGCATCTTTTTTTATCCTTGTTCAGAGAAAAATATAAAAAAATACTGAAAAAATAAAAAAAAATTGATTCCTACTAGTGCCTTTTGGAAAATTTCGGAAAAAATTCAGGAAAAAGGAAAATCCGGACTATTTGCTTGTTCTGTGAGTTCTTTCCATCATCCTTTATTTCCTCCTTGTTGCGCTACGTCTCGACACGTCTTAGCCAGCAGTTGTGATTTGTACTTTGGATCCAGATTGAATAATCGATAATCTGCATTCGTTAATTGCTAATCCTTGCTGTCATATTCCGTGCCTACCCATAGCTCCACATATTCTTCTTTCAGCACAGGTTCATCTTGCAACTGTTACCCACGGTCAACAACAGATTGTTTTACCACTTTGGCTTTGCCCTGTTTGGTTTCATCAAAATTGCCAAAAAAAATCAGGAAAATAAAGAGAAAAATTGTTAAAGTTTTTGCACACTTTTTAGAGAACGTCCAGTTGTAGGTGCTAATTTTTGTGGTTGCATCTTTTTTTATCCTTGTTTAGACAAAAATATAAAAAAATATTGAAAAAATAAAAAAATTTTGATTCCTACTAGTGTCTTTTGGAAAATTCCGGAAAAAATTCAAGAAAAAGGAAAAATTCGGACTATTTGCTTGTTCTGTGAGTTCTTTCCATCGTCCTTTGTTTCCTCCTTGTTGCGCTACGTCTCGACACGTCTTAGCCAGCAGCTGTGATTTGTACTTTAGATCCGGATTGAACAATCGCTAATCTGCATTCGTTAATTGCTAATCCTTGCTGTCATATTGTGTGCCTACCCATAGCTCCACATATTCTTCTGTTAGCACAGGTTCATCTTGCAACTGTTACCCACGCTCAACAACAGATTGTTTCACCACTTTGGCTTTGCCCTGTTTGGTTTCATCAAAATTGCCAAAAAAAATCAGGAATATAAAGAAAAAAATTGTTAAAGTTTTTGCACACTTTTTAGAGAACGTCCAGTTGTAGGTGCTAATTTTTGTGGTTGCATCTTTTTTTATCCTTGTTTAGACAAAAATATAAAAAAATATTGAAAAAATAAAAAAAATTTTGATTCCTACTAGTGTCTTTTGGAAAATTCCGGAAAAAATTCAAGAAAAAGGAAAAATTCGGACTATTTGCTTGTTCTGTGAGTTCTTTCCATCGTCCTTTGTTTTCACCTTGTTGTGCTACGTCTCGACACGTCTTAGCCAGCACCTATGATTTGTACTTTGGGTCTAGATTGAACAATCACTAATCTGCATTCGTTAATTGCTAATCCTTGCTGTCATATTGTGTGCCTACCCATAGCTCCACATATTCTTCTGTCAGCATAGGTTCATCTTGCAATTGTTACTCACGCTCAACAACAGATTGTTTCACCACTTTGGCTTTGCCCTATTTGGTTTCATCAAAAATGCCAAATAAAATTTAGGAAAATAAAGAAAAAAATTGTCAAAGTTTTTGCACGCTTTTCAGAGAACGTGCTGTATTTCTGTAGACCACATCCCACCTCAGTTCTAGGTGCCAATTTTTGGGGTTGCATCTTTTTTTATCCTTGTTCAGAGAAAAATATAAAAAAATACTGAAAAAATAAAAAAAATTGATTCCTACTAGTGCCTTTTGGAAAATTTCGGAAAAAATTCAGGAAAAAGGAAAATCCGGACTATTTGCTTGTTCTGTGAGTTCTTTCCATCATCCTTTATTTCCTCCTTGTTGCGCTACGTCTCGACACGTCTTAGCCAGCAGTTGTGATTTGTACTTTGGATCCAGATTGAATAATCGATAATCTGCATTCGTTAATTGCTAATCCTTGCTGTCATATTCCGTGCCTACCCATAGCTCCACATATTCTTCTTTCAGCACAGGTTCATCTTGCAACTGTTACCCACGGTCAACAACAGATTGTTTTACCACTTTGGCTTTGCCCTGTTTGGTTTCATCAAAATTGCCAAAAAAAATCAGGAAAATAAAGAGAAAAATTGTTAAAGTTTTTGCACACTTTTTAGAGAACGTCCAGTTGTAGGTGCTAATTTTTGTGGTTGCATCTTTTTTTATCCTTGTTTAGACAAAAATATAAAAAAATATTGAAAAAATAAAAAAATTTTGATTCCTACTAGTGTCTTTTGGAAAATTCCGGAAAAAATTCAAGAAAAAGGAAAAATTCGGACTATTTGCTTGTTCTGTGAGTTCTTTCCATCGTCCTTTGTTTCCTCCTTGTTGCGCTACGTCTCGACACGTCTTAGCCAGCAGCTGTGATTTGTACTTTAGATCCGGATTG
Organism: Saccharum spontaneum; assembly: GCA_022457205.1. Lineage (NCBI taxonomy): Eukaryota > Viridiplantae > Streptophyta > Magnoliopsida > Poales > Poaceae > Saccharum > Saccharum spontaneum. Next base: position 58,456,770 of record CM039600.1, on the reverse strand, counting down.
AACAATCGCTAATCTGCATTCGTTAATTGCTAATCCTTGCTGTCATATTGTGTGCCTACCCATAGCTCCACATATTCTTCTGTTAGCACAGGTTCATCTTGCAACTGTTACCCACGCTCAACAACAGATTGTTTCACCACTTTGGCTTTGCCCTGTTTGGTTTCATCAAAATTGCCAAAAAAAATCAGGAATATAAAGAAAAAAATTGTTAAAGTTTTTGCACACTTTTTAGAGAACGTCCAGTTGTAGGTGCTAATTTTTGTGGTTGCATCTTTTTTTATCCTTGTTTAGACAAAAATATAAAAAAATATTGAAAAAATAAAAAAAAATTTTGATTCCTACTAGTGTCTTTTGGAAAATTCCGGAAAAAATTCAAGAAAAAGGAAAATTCGGACTATTTGCTTGTTCTGTGAGTTCTTTCCATCGTCCTTTGTTTTCACCTTGTTGTGCTACGTCTCGACACGTCTTAGCCAGCACCTATGATTTGTACTTTGGGTCTAGATTGAACAATCACTAATCTGCATTCGTTAATTGCTAATCCTTGCTGTCATATTGTGTGCCTACCCATAGCTCCACATATTCTTCTGTCAGCATAGGTTCATCTTGCAACTGTTACTCACGCTCAACAACAGATTGTTTCACCACTTTGGCTTTGCCCTATTTGGTTTCATCAAAAATGCCAAATAAAATTTAGGAAAATAAAGAAAAAAATTGTCAAAGTTTTTGCACGCTTTTCAGAGAACGTGCTGTATTTCTGTAGACCACATACCACCTCAGATGTTTGTGCCAATTTTTGTGGTTACATCTTTTTTGATCCTTGTTCAGAGAAAAATATAAAAAATAGTGAAAAAATAAAAATTTTTGATTCCTACTAGTGCCTTTTGGAAAATTCTGGGGAAAATTCAGGAAAAAGGAAAAATCTAGACTATTTGCTTGTTCTGTAAGTTCTTTCCATCGTCCTTTGTTTCCTCCTTGTTGCGCTACGTCCCGACACATCTTAGCCAGCAGCTGTGATTTGTACTTTGGATCCGGATTGAACAATCGCTAATCTGCATTCGTTAATTGCTAATCCTTGCTGTCATATTGCGTGCCTACCCATAGCTCCACATATTCTTCTGTCAGCACAGGTTCATCTTGCAACTGTTACCCACGGTCAACAACAGATTATTTCACCACTTTGGCTTTGCCCTATTTGGTTTCATCAAAATTGCCAAAAAAATTCAGAAAAATAAAGAAAAAAATTGTCAAAGTTGTTGCACGTTTTTCAGAGAAGGTGCTGTATTTCTGTAGACCACATCCCACCTCAGTTCTAGGTGCCAATTTTTGTGGTTGCATCTTTTTTTATCCTTGTTCAGAGAAAAATATAAAAAAATACTGAAAAAATAAAAAAAATTGATTCCTACTAGTGCCTTTTGGAAAATTCCAGGAAAAATTCAGGAAAAAGGAAAAATCTGGACTATTTGCTTGTTCTGAGAGTTCTTTCCATCGTCCTTTGTTTCCTCCTTGTTGCGCTACGTCTCGACACGTCTTAGCCAGCAGCTGTGATTTGTACTTTGGATCCGGACTGAACAATCGCTAATCTGCATTCGTTAATTGCTAATCATTGCTGTCATATTTCGTGCCTACCCATAGCTCCACATATTCTTCTGTCAGCACAGGTTCATCTTGCAACTGTTACCCACGCTCAACAACAGATTGTTTCAAAACTTTGGCTTTGCGCAGTTTGGTTTCATCAAAATTGCCAAAAAAAATCAGGAAAATAAAGAAAAAATTGTTAAAGTTTTTGCACACTTTTTAGAGAACGTCCAGTTGTAGGTGCTAATTTTTGTGGTTGCATCTTTTTTATCCTTGTTCAGACAAAAATATAAAAAAATACTGAAAAAATAAAAAAAATTTGATTCCTACTAGTGCCTTTTGGAAAATTCCGGAAAAAATCAAGGAAAAAGGAAAAATCCGAACTATTTGCTTGTTCTATGAGTTCTTTCCATCGTCCTTTGTTTCCTCCTTGTTGCGCTACGTCTCGACACGTCTTACCCAGCAGCTGTGATTTGTACTTTGAATCCGGATTGAACAATCGCTAATCTGCATTCGTTAATTGCTAATCCTTGCTGTCATATTCCGTGCCTACCCATAGCTCCACATATTCTTCTGTCAGCACAGGTTCATCTTGCAACTACTACCCACGGTCAACAACAGATTGTTTCACCACTTTGGCTTTGCCCTATTTGGTTTCATCAAAATTGCCAAAAAAATTCAGGAAAATAAAGAAAAAAATTGTCAAAGTTGTTGCACATTTTTCAGAGAACGTGTTGTATTTCTGTAGACCACATCCCACCTCAGTTCTAGGTGCCAATTTTTGTGGTTGCATCTTTTTTTGTCCTTGTTCAAAGAAAAATATAAAAAAATACTGAAAAAATAAAAAAAATTGATTCCTACTAGTGCCTTTTGGAAAATTCCAGGAAAAATTCAGGAAAAAGGAAAAATCTGGACTATTTGCTTGTACTGAGAGTTCTTTCCATCGTCCTTTGTTTTCACCTTGTTGTGCTACGTCTCGACACGTCTTTGCCAGCACCTGTGATTTGTACTTTGGATCCAGATTGAACAATCTCTAATCTGCATTCGTTAATTGCTAATCCTTGCTGTCATATTGTGTGTCTACCCAAAGGTCCACATATTCTTCTGTCAGCACAGGTTCATCTTGCAACTGTTACCCACGCTCAACAACAGATTGTTTCACCACTTTGGCTTTGCCCTGTTTGGTTTCATCAAAAATGCCAAAAAAAATTCAGGAAAATAAAGAAAAAAATTGTCAAAGTTTTTGCACGCTTTTCAGAGAACGTGATGTATTTTTGTAGACCACATCCCACCTCAGTTGTAGGTGCCAATTTTTGTGGTTGCATCTTTTTTGTTCCTTGTTCAGAGAAAAATATAAAAAATAGTGAAAAAATAAAAAAATTTGATTCCTACTAGTGCCTTTTGGAAAATTCTGGGGAAAATTCAGGAAAAAAGAAAAATCTGAACTATTTGCTTGTTCTGTGAGTTCTTTCCATCACCTTTGTTTTCACCTTGTTGCGCTACGTCTCGACACGTCTTAGCCAGCACCTGTGATTTGTACTTTGGATCCGGACTGTAGAATCGCTAATCTGCATTCGTTAATTGCTAATCCTTGTTGTCAAATTGTGTGCCTACCTACAGCTCCACATATTCTTCTGTCAGCACAAGTTCATCTTGCAACTGTTACCCACGCTCAACAACAGATTGTTTCACCACTTTGACTTTGCCCTGTTTGGTTTCATCAAGATTGCCAAAAAATTCAGGAAAATAAGGAAAAAAATTGTCAAAGTTTTTGCACGCTTTTCAGAGAACGTGCAATATTTCTGTAGACCACATCCCACCTCAGTTGTAGGTGGCAATTTTTGGGGTTGCATCTTTTTTTATCCTTGTTCAGAGAAAAATATAAAAAAATACTGAAAAAATAAAAAAAAATTGATTCCTACTAGTGCCTTTTGGAAAATTTCAGAAAAAATTCAGGAAAAAGGAAAATCCGGACTATTTGCTTGTTCTGTGAGTTCTTTCCATCATCCTTTGTTTCCTCCTTGTTGCGCTACGTCTCGACACATCTTAGCCAGCAGTTGTGATTTGTACTTTGGATCCAGATTGAATAATCGATAATCTGCATTCGTTAATTGCTAATCCTTGCTGTCATATTCCGTGCCTACCCATAGCTCCACATATTCTTCTTTCAGCACAGGTTCATCTTGCAACTGTTACCCACGGTCAACAACAGATTGTTTTACCACTTTGGCTTTGCCCTGTTTGGTTTCATCAAAATTGCCAAAAAAAATCAGGAAAATAAAGAAAAAAATTGTTAAAGTTTTTGCACACTTTTTAGAGAACGTCCAGTTGTAGGTGCTAATTTTTGTGGTTGCATCTTTTTTTATCCTTGTTTAGACAAAAATATAAAAAGATATTGAAAAAATAAAAAAATTTTGATTCCTACTAGTGTCTTTTGGAAAATTCCGGAAAAAATTCAAAAAAAAGGAAAAATTCGGACTATTTGCTTGTTCTGTGAGTTCTTTCCATCGTCCTTTGTTTCCTCCTTGTTGCGCTACGTCTTGACACGTCTTAGCCAGCAGCTGTGATTTGTACTTTAGATCCGGATTGAACAATCGCTAATCTGCATTCGTTAATTGCTAATCCTTGCTGTCATATTGTGTGCCTACCCATAGCTCCACATATTCTTCTGTTACAGAGGTTCATCTTGCAACTGTTACCCACGCTAAACAACAGATTGTTTCACCACTTTGGCTTTGCCCTGTTTGGTTTCATCAAAATTGCCAAAAAAAATCAGGAAAATAAAGAAAAAAATTGTTAAAGTTTTTGCACACTTTTTAGAGAACGTCCAGTTGTAGGTGCTAATTTTTGTGGTTGCATCTTTTTTTATCCTTGTTTAGACAAAAATATAAAAAATATTGAAAAAATAAAAAAAATTTTGATTCCTACTAGTGTCTTTTGGAAAATTCCTGAAAAAATTCAAGAAAAAGGAAAAATTCGGACTATTTGCTTGTTCTGTGAGTTCTTTCCATCGTCCTTTATTTCCTCCTTGTTGCGCTACGTCTCGACACGTCTTAGCCAGCAGCTGTGATTTGTACTTTAGATCCGGATTGAACAATCGCTAATCTGCATTCGTTAATTGCTAATCCTTGCTGTCATATTGTGTGCCTACCCATAGCTCCACACATTCTTCTGTTAGCACAGGTTCATCTTGCAACTGTTACCCACGCTCAACAACAGATTGTTTCACCACTTTGGCTTTGCCCTGTTTCGTTTCATCAAAATTGCCAATAAAAATTTAGGAAAATAAAGAAAAAAATTGTCAAAGTTGTTGCACGCTTTTCAGAGAACGTGCTGTATTTCTGTAGACCGCTTCCCACCTTAGTTGTAGGTGCCAATTTTTGTGGTTGCATATTTTTTTATCCTTGTTCAGAGAAAAATATAAAAAAAATAAAAAAATTTTGATTCCTACTAGTGCCTTTTGGAAAATTCCAGGAAAAATTCAAGAAAAAGGAAAAATCTGGACTACTTGCTTGTTCTGTGAGTTCTTTCCATCATCCTTTGTTTTCACCTTGTTGCGCTACGTCTCGACACCTCTTAGCCAGCACCTATGATTTGTACTTTGGGTCCAGATTGAACAATCGCTAATCTGCATTCGTTAATAGCGAATCCTTGCTGTCATATTGTGTGCCTACCCATAGCTCCACATATTCTTCTGTCAGCACAGGTTCATCTTGCAACTGTTACCCACGCTCAACAACAGATTGTTTCACCACTTTGGCTTTGCCCTGTTTAGTTTCATCAAAATTGCCAAAAAAAATTCAGGAAAATAAAGAAAAAAATTGTCAAAGTTGTTGACGTTTTTCAGAGAACGTGCTGTATTTCTGTAGACCACATCCCACCTCAGTTCTAGGTGCCAATTTTTGTGGTTGCATTTTTTTATCCTTATTCAGAGAAAAATATAAAAAAATAAAAAATTTTTGATTCCTACTAGTGCATTTTGGAAAATTCCAGGAAAAATTCAAGAAAAAGGAAAAATCTGGACTATTTGCTTGTTCTGTGAGTTCTTTCCATCGTCCTTTGTTTTCACCTTGTTGTGCTACGTCTCGACACGTCTTAGCCAGCACCTATGATTTGTACTTTGGGTCTAGATTGAACAATCACTAATATGCATTCGTTAATTGCTAATCCTTGCTGTCATATTGTGTGCCTACCCATAGCTCCACATATTCTTCTGTCAGCACAGGTTCATCTTGCAACTGTTACCCACGCTCAACAACAGATTGTTTCACCACTTTGGCTTTGCCCTATTTGGTTTCATCAAAAATGCCAAAAAAAATTCAGGAAAATAAAAAAATTGTCAAAGTTTTTGCACGCTTTTCAGAGAACGTGCTGTATTTCTGTAGACCACATACCACCTCAGATGTTTGTGCCAATTTTTGTGGTTGCATCTTTTTTGATCGTTGTTCAGAAAAAAAATATAAAAAATGGTGAAAAAATAAAAAATTTTGATTCCTACTAGTGCCTTTTGGAAAATTCTGGGGAAAATTCAGGAAAAAGGAAAAATCTAGACTATTTGCTTGTTCTGTAAGTTCTTTCCATCGTCCTTTGTTTCCTCCTTGTTGCGCTACGTCCCGACACATCTTAGCCAGCAGCTGTGATTTGTACTTTGGATCCGGATTGAACAATCGCTAATCTGCATTCGTTAATTGCTAATCCTTGTTGTCATATTGCGTGCCTAACCATAGCTCCACATATTCTTCTGTCAGCACAGGTTCATCTTGCAACTGTTACCCACGGTCAACAACAGATTATTTCACCACTTTGGCTTTGCCCTATTTGGTTTCATCAAAATTGCCAAAAAAATTCAGAAAAATAAAGAAAAAAATTGTCAAAGTTGTTGACGTTTTTTAGAGAACGTGTTGTATTTCTGTAGACCACATCCGACCTCAGTTCTAGGTGCCAATTTTTGTGGTTCCATCTTTTTTTATCCTTGTTCAGAGAAAAATATAAAAAAATACTGAAAAAATAAAAAAATTGATTCCTACTAGTGCCTTTTGGAAAATTCCAGGAAAAATTCAGGAAAAAGGAAAAATCTGGACTATTTGCAAGTTCTAAGAGTTCTTTTCATCGTCCTTTGTTTTCACAGTGTTGTGCTACGTCTCGACACGTCTTTGCCAGCAGCTGTGATTTGTACTTTGGATCCGGATTGAACAATCACTAATCTGCATTCGTTAATTGCTAATCCTTGCTGTCATATTGTGTGCCTACCCATCGCTCCATATATTCTTCTGTTAGCACAGGTTCATCTTGCAGCTATCACCCACGCTCAACAACAGATTGTTTCACTACTTTGGCTTTGCCCTGTTTCGTTTCATCAAAATTGCCAATAAAAATTCAGGAAAATAAAGAAAAAAATTGTCAAAGTTGTTGCACGCTTTTCAGAGAACGTGCTCTATTTCTGTAGACCGCTTCCCACCTCAGTTGTAGGTGCCAATTTTTGTGGTTGCATATTTTTTTATCCTTGTTCAGAGAAAAATATAAAAAACTAAAAAAATATTGATTCCTACTAGTGCATTTTGGAAAATTCCAAGAAAAATTAAAGAAAAAGGAAAAATCTGGACTATTTGCTTGTTCTGTGAGTTCTTTCCATCGTCCTTTGTTTTCACCTTGTTGTGCTACGTCTCGACACGTCTTAGCCAGCACCTATGATTTGTACTTTGGGTCTAGATTGAACAATCACTAATCTACATTCGTTAATTGCTAATCCTTGCTGTCATATTGTGTGCCTACCCATAGCTCCACATATTCTTTTGTTAGCACAGGTTCATCTTGCAGCTGTTACCCACGCTCAACAACAGATTGTTTCACTACTTTGGCTTTGCCCTGTTTCGTTTCATCAAAATTGCCAATAAAAATTTAGGAAAATAAAGAAAAAAATTGTCAAAGTTGTTGCACGCTTTTCAGAGAACGTGCTGTATTTCTGTAGACCGCTTCCCACCTCAGTTGTAGGTGCTAATTTTTGAGGTTGCATTTTTTATCCTTATTCAGAGAAAAATATAAAAAAATAAAAAAATTTTGATTCGTACTAGTGCATTTTGGAAAATTCCAGGAAAAATTCAAGAAAAAGGAAAAATCTGGACTATTTGCTTGTTCTGTGAGTTCTTTCCATCGTCCTTTGTTTTCACCTTGTTGTGCTACGTCTCGACACGTCTTAGCCAGCACCTATGATTTGTACTTTGGGTCTAGATTGAACAATCACTAATATGCATTCGTTAATTGCTAATCCTTGCTGTCATATTGTGTGCCTACCCATAGCTCCACATATTCTTCTGTCAGCACAGGTTCATCTTGCAACTGTTACCCACGCTCAACAACAGATTGTTTCACCACTTTGGCTTTGCCCTATTTGGTTTCATCAAAAATGCCAAAAAAAATTCAGGAAAATAAAAAAAAATTGTCAAAGTTTTTGCACGCTTTTCAGAGAACGTGCTGTATTTCTGTAGACCACATACCACCTCAGATGTTTGTGCCAATTTTTGTGGTTGCATCTTTTTTGATCGTTGTTCAGAAAAAAATATAAAAAATAGTGAAAAAATAAAAAATTTTGATTTCAACTAGTGCCTTTTGGAAAATTCCAGGGAAAATTCAGGAAAAAGGAAAAATCTAGACTATTTGCTTGTTCTGTAAGTTCTTTCCATCGTCCTTTGTTTCCTCCTTGTTGCGCTACGTCTCGACACGTCTTAGCCAGCAGCTGTGATTTGTACTTTGGATCCGGACTGAACAATCGCTAATCTGCATTCGTTAATTGCTAATCATTGTTGTCATATTCCGTGCCTACCCATAGCTCCACATATTCTTCTGTCAGCACAGGTTCATCTTGCAACTGTTACCCACGCTCAACAATAGATTGTTTCAAAACTTTGGCTTTGCGCAGTTTGGTTTCATCAAAATTGCCAAAAAAATTCAGGAAAATAAAGAAAAAATTGTTAAAGTTTTTGCACACTTTTTAGAGAACGTCCAGTTGTAGGTGCTAATTTTTGTGGTTGCATCTTTTTTTATCCTTGTTCGGACAAAAATATAAAAAAATATTGAAAAAATAAAAAAAATTTGATTCCTACTAGTGCCTTTTGGAAAATTCCAGAAAAAATCCAGGAAAAAGGAAAAATCCGGACTATTTGCTTGTTCTATGAGTTCTTTCCATCGTCCTTTGTTTCCTCCTCGTTGCGCTACGTCTCAACACGTCTTACCCAGCAGCTGTGATTGTACTTTGGATCCGGATTGAACAATCGCTAATCTTGTACTTTGGATCCGGATTGAACAATCGCTAATCTGCATTCGTTAATTGCTAATCCTTGCTGTCATATTCCGTGCCTACCCATAGCTCCACATATTCTTCTGTCAGCATAGGTTCATCTTGCAACTACTACCCACGGTCAACAACAGATTGTTTCACCACTTTGGCTTTGCCCTATTTGGTTTCATCAAAATTGCCAAAAAAATTCAAGAAAATAAAGAAAAAAATTGTCAAAGTTGTTGCACATTTTTCAGAGAACGTGTTGTATTTCTGTAGACCACATCCCACCTCAGTTCTAGGTGCCAATTTTTGTGGTTGCATCTTTTTTTGTCCTTGTTCAGAGAAAAATATAAAAAAATACTGAAAAAATAAAAAAAAATTGATTCCTACTAGTGCCTTTTGGAAAATTCCAGAAAAAATTCAGGAAAAAGGAAAAATCTGGACTATTTGCTTGTACTGAGAGATCTTTCCATCGTCCTTTGTTTTCACCTTGTTGTGCTACGTCTCGACACGTCTTTGCCAGCACCTGTGATTTGTACTTTGGATCCAGATTGAACAATCTCTAATCTGCATTCGTTAATTCCTAATCCTTGCTGTCATATTGTGTGTCTACCCAAAGGTCCACATATTCTTCTGTCAGCACAGGTTCATCTTGCAACTGTTACCCACGCTCAACAACAGATTGTTTCACTACTTTGGCTTTGCCCTGTTTGGTTTCATAAAAAATGCCAAAAAAAATTCAGGAAAATAAAGAAAAAAATTGTCAAAGTTTTTGCACGCTTTTCAGAGAACATGCTGTATTTCTGTAGACCACATCCCACCTCAGTTGTAGGTGCCAATTTTTGTGGTTGCATCTTTTTTGTTCCTTGTTGAGAGAAAAATATAAAAAATAGTGAAAAAATAAAAAAATTTGATTCCTACTAGTGCCTTTTGGAAAATTCTGGGGAAAATTCAGGAAAAAGGAAAATCCGGACTATTTGCTTGTTCTATGAGTTCTTTCCATCGTCCTTTGTTTCCTCCTTGTTGCGCTACGTCTCGACACGTCTTAGCCAGCAGCTGTGATTTGTACTTTAGATCCGGATTGAACAATCGCTAATCTGCATTCGTTAATTGCTAATCCTTGCTGTCATATTGTGTGCCTACCCATAGCTCCACATATTCTTCTGTTAGCACAGGTTCATCTTGCAACTGTTACCCACGCTCAACAACAGATTGTTTCACCACTTTGGCTTTGCCCTGTTTCGTTTCATCAAAATTGCTAATAAAAATTTAGGAAAATAAAGAAAAAAATTGTCAAAGTTGTTGCACGCTTTTCAGAGAACGTGCTGTATTTCTGTAGACCGCTTCCCACCTTAGTTGTAGGTGCCAATTTTTGTGGTTGCATATTTTTTTATCCTTGTTCAGAGAAAAATATAAAAAAAATAAAAAAAATTTTGATTCCTACTAGTGCCTTTTGGAAAATTCCAGGAAAAATTCAAGAAAAAGGAAAAATCTGGACTACTTGCTTGTTCTGTGAGTTCTTTCCATCATCCTTTGTTTTCACCTTGTTGCGCTACGTCTCGACACCTCTTAGCCAGCACCTATGATTTGTACTTTGGGTCCAGATTGAACAATCGCTAATCTGCATTCGTTAATTGCTAATCCTTGCTGTCATATTGTGTGCCTACCCATAGCTCCACATATTCTTCTGTCAGCACAGGTTCATCTTGCAACTGTTATCCATGCTCAACAACAGATTGTTTCACCACTTTGGCTTTGCCCTGTTTGGTTTCATCAAAAATGCCAAAAATTCAGGAAAATAAAGAAAAAAATTGTCAAAGTTGTTGACGTTTTTCAGAGAACTTGCTGTATTTTTGTAGACCACATCCCACCTCAGTTCTAGGTGCCAATTTTTGTGGTTGCATCTTTTTTATCCTTGTTCAGACAAAAATATAAAAAAATACTGAAAAAATAAAAAAATTGATTCCTACTAGTGCCTTTTGGAAAATTCCAGGAAAAATTCAGGAAAAAGGAAAAATCTGGACTATTTGCTTGTTCTGAGAGTTCTTTTCATCGTCCTTTGTTTTCACCGTGTTGTGCTACGTCTCGACACGTCTTTGCCAGCAGCTGTGATTTGTACTTTGGATCTGGATTGAACAATCACTAATCTGCATTCGTTAATTGCTAATCCTTGCTGTCATATTGTGTGCCTACCCATAGCTCCATATATTCTTCTGTTAGCACAGGTTCATCTTGCAGCTGTTACCCACGCTCAACAACAGATTGTTCCACTACTTTGGCTTTGCCCTGTTTCGTTTTATCAAAATTGCCAATAAAAATTCAGGAAAATAAAGAAAAAAATTGTCAAAGTTGTTGCACGCTTTTCAGAGAACGTGCTGTATTTCTGTAGACTGCTTCCCACCTCAGTTGTAGGTGCCAATTTTTGTGGTTGCATTTTTTTTATCCTTGTTCAGAGAAAAATATAAAAAAATAAAAAAATTTTGATTCCTACTAGTGCATTTTGGAAAATTCCAGGAAAAATTCAAGAAAAAGGAAAAATCTGGACTATTTGCTTGTTCTATGAGTTCTTTCCATCGTCCTTTGTTTTCACCTTGTTGTGCTACGTCTCGACACGTCTTAGCCACCGCCTATGATTTGTACTTTGGGTCTAGATTGAACAATCACTAATCTGCATTCGTTAATTGCTAATCCTTGCTGTCATATTGTGTGCCTAACCATAGCTCCACATATTCTTCTGTCAGCATAGGTTCATCTTGCAACTGTTACCCACACTCAACAATAGATTATTTCACCACTTTGGCTTTGCCCTATTTGGTTTCATCAAAAATGCCAAAAAAAATTCTGGAAAATAAAAAAAATTGTCAAAGTTTTTGCACGCTTTTCAGAGAATGTGCTGTATTTCTGTAGACCACATACCACCTCAGATGTTTGTGCCAATTTTTGTGGTTGCATCTTTTTTTATCCTTGTTCAGAAAAAATATAAAAATAGTGAAAAAATAAAAAATTTTGACTCCTACTAGTGCCTTTTGGAAAATTCTGGGGAAAATTTAGGAAAAAGGAAAAATCTAGACAATTTGCTTGTTCTGTAAGTTCTTTCCATCGTCCTTTGTTTCCTCCTTGTTGCGCTACGTCCCGACACATCTTAGCCAGCAGCTGTAATTTGTACTTTGGATCCGGATTGAACAATCGCTAATCTGCATTCGTTAATTGCTAATCCTTGCTGTCATATTGCGTGCCTAACCATAGCTCCACATATTCTTCTGTCAGCACAGGTTCATCTTGCAACTGTTACCCACGGTCAACAACAGATTATTTCCCCACTTTGGCTTTGCCCTATTTGGTTTCATCAAAATTGCCAAAAAAATTCAGAAAAATAAAGAAAAAAATTGTCAAAGTTGTTGACGTTTTTCAGAGAACGTGTTGTATTTCTGTAGACCACATCCCACCTCAGTTCTAGGTGCCAATTTTTGTGGTTGCATGTTTTTTTATCCTTGTTCAGAGAAAAATATAAAAAAATACTGAAAAAATAAAAAATTGATTCCTACTAGTGCCTTTTGGAAAATTCCAGGAAAAATTCAGGAAAAAGGAAAAATCTGGACTATTTGCATGTTCTAAGAGTTCTTTTCATCATCCTTTGTTTTCACCGTGTTGTGCTACGTCTCGACACGTCTTTGCCAGCAGCTGTGATTTGTACTTTGGATCCGGATTGAACAATCACTAATCTGCATTCGTTAATTGCTAATCCTTGCTGTCATATTGTGTGCCTACCCATAGCTCCATATATTCTTCTGTTAGCACAGGTTCATCTTGCAGCTGTTACCCACGCTCAACAACAGATTGTTTCACTACTTTGGCTTTGCCCTGTTTCGTTTCATCAAAATTGCCAATAAAAATTCAGGAAAATAAAGAAAAAAATTGTTAAAGTTGTTGCACGCTTTTCAGAGAACGTGCTGTATTTCTGTAAACCGCTTCCCACCTCAGTTGTAGGTGCCAATTTTTGTGGTTGCATATTTTTTTATCCTTGTTCAGAGAAAAATATAAAAAAATAAAAAAATTTTGATTCCTACTAGTGCATTTTGGAAAATTCCAGGAAAAATTCAAGAAAAGGAAAATCTGGACTATTTGCTTGTTCTGTGAGTTCTTTCCATCGTCCTTTGTTTTCACCTTGTTGTGCTACGTCTCGACACATCTTAGCCAGCACCTATGATTTGTACTTTGGGTCTAGATTGAACAATCACTAATCTACATTCGTTAATTGCTAATCCTTGCTGTCATATTGTGTGCCTACCCATAGCTCCACATATTCTTCTGTCAGCACAGGTTCATCTTGCAACTGTTACCCACGCTTAACAACAGATTGTTTCACCACTTTAGCTTTGCCCTATTTGGTTTCATCAAAAATGCCAAATAAAATTTAGGAAAATAAAGAAAAAAATTTTTAAAGTTTTTGCACGCTTTTCAGAGAACGTGCTGTATTTCTGTAGACCACATACCACCTCAGATGTTTGTGCCAATTTTTGTGGTTGCATCTTTTTTGATCCTTGTTCAGAGAAAATATAAAAAATAGTGAAAAAATAAAAAATTTTGATTCCTACTAGTGCCTTTTGGAAAATTCTGGGGAAAATTCAGGAAAAAGGAAAAATCTAGACTATTTGCTTGTTCTGTAAGTTCTTTCCATCGTCCTTTGTTTCCTCCTTGTTGCGCTACGTCCCGACACATCTTAGCCAGCAGCTGTGATTTGTACTTTGGATCCGGATTGAACAATCGCTAATCTGCATTCGTTAATTGCTAATCCTTGCTGTCATATTGCGTGCGTACCCATAGCTCCACATATTCTTCTGTCAGCACAGGTTCATCTTGCAACTGTTACCCACGGTCAACAACAGATTATTTCACCACTTTGGCTTTGCCCTATTTGGTTTCATCAAAATTGCCAAAAAAAATCAGAAAAATAAAGAAAAAAATTGTCAAAGTTGTTGACGTTTTTCAGAGAACGTGTTGTATTTCTGTAGACCACATCCCACCTCAGTTCTAGGTGCCAATTTTTGTTGTTGCATCTTTTTTTTATCCTTGTTCAGAGAAAAATATAAAAAAATACTGAAAAAATAAAAAAATTGATTCCTACTTGTGCCTTTTGGAAAATTCCAGGAAAAATTCAGGAAAAAGGAAAAATCTGGACTATTTGCATGTTCTAAGAGTTCTTTTCATCGTCCTTTCTTTTCACCGTGTTGTGCTACGTCTCGACACGTCTTTGCCAGCAGCTGTGATTTGTACTTTGGATCCGGATTGAACAATCACTAATCTGCATTCGTTAATTGCTAATCCTTGCTGTCATATTGTGTGCCTACCCATAGCTCCATATATTCTTCTGTTAGCACAGGTTCATCTTGCAGCTGTTACCCACGCTCAACAACAGATTGTTTCACTACTTTGGCTTTGCCCTGTTTCGTTTCATCAAAATTGCCAATAAAAATTCAGGAAAATAAAGAAAAAAATTGTTAAAGTTGTTGCACGCTTTTCAGAGAACGTGCTGTATTTCTGTAAACCGCTTCCGACCTCAGTTGTAGGTGCCAATTTTTGTGGTTGCATATTTTTTTATCCTTGTTCAGAGAAAAATATAAAAAATAAAAAATTTTGATTCCTACTAGTGCATTTTGGAAAATTCCAGGAAAAATTCAAGAAAAAGGAAAAATCTGGACTATTTGCTTGTTCTGTGAGTTCTTTCCATCGTCCTTTGTTTTCACCTTGTTGTGCTATGTCTCGACACATCTTAGCCAGCACCTATGATTTGTACTTTGGGTCTAGATTGAACAATCACTAATCTACATTCGTTAATTGCTAATCCTTGCTGTCATATTGTGTGCCTACCCATAGCTCCACATATTCTTCTGTCAGCACAGGTTCATCTTGCAACTGTTACCCACGCTCAACAACAGATTGTTTCACCACTTTGGCTTTGCCCTATTTGGTTTCATCAAAAATGCCAAATAAAATTTAGGAAAATAAAGAAAAAAATTGTTAAAGTTTTTGCACGCTTTTCAGAGAACGTGCTGTATTTCTGTAGACCACATACCACCTCAGATGTTTGTGCCAATTTTTGTGGTTGCATCTTTTTTGATCCTTGTTCAGAGAAAAATATAAAAAATAGTGAAAAAATAAAAAATTTTGATTCCTACTAGTGCCTTTTGGAAAATTCTGGGGAAAATTCAGGAAAAAGGAAAAATCTAGACTATTTGCTTGTTCTGTAAGTTCTTTCCATCGTCCTTTGTTTCCTCCTTGTTGCGCTACGTCCCGACACATCTTAGCCAGCAGCTGTGATTTGTACTTTGGATCCGGATTGAACAATCGCTAATCTGCATTCGTTAATTGCTAATCCTTGCTGTCATATTGCGTGCGTACCCATAGCTCCACATATTCTTCTGTCAGCACAGGTTCATCTTGCAACTGTTACCCACGGTCAACAACAGATTATTTCACCACTTTGGCTTTGCCCTATTTGGTTTCATCAAAATTGCCAAAAAAATTCAGAAAAATAAAGAAAAAAATTGTCAAAGTTGTTGACGTTTTTCAGAGAACGTGTTGTATTTCTGTAGACCACATCCCACCTCAGTTCTAGGTGCCAATTTTTGTTGTTGCATCTTTTTTTATCCTTATTCAGAGAAAAATATAAAAAAATACTGAAAAAATAAAAAAAATTGATTCCTACTAGTGCCTTTTGGAAAATTCCAGGAAAAATTCAGGAAAAAGGAAAAATCTGGACTATTTGCTTGTTCTGAGAGTTCTTTCCATCGTCCTTTGTTTCCTCCTTGTTGCGCTACGTCTCGACACGTCTTAGCCAGCAGCTGTGATTTGTACTTTGGATCCGGACTGAACAATCGCTAATCTGCATTCGTTAATTGCTAATCATTGATGTCATATTCCGTGCCTACCCATAGCTCCACATATTCTTCTGTTAGCACAGGTTCATCTTGCAGCTGTTACCCACGCTCAACAACAGATTGTTTCACTACTTTGGCTTTGCCCTGTTTCGTTTCATCAAAATTGCCAATAAAAATTCAGGAAAATAAAGAAAAAAATTGTTAAAGTTGTTGCACGCTTTTCAGAGAACGTGCTGTATTTCTGTAAACCGCTTCCCACCTCAGTTGTAGGTGCCAATTTTTGTGGTTGCATATTTTTTTATCCTTGTTCAGAGAAAAATATAAAAAAATAAAAAAATTTTGATTCCTACTAGTGCATTTTGGAAAATTCCAGGAAAAATTCAAGAAAAAGGAAAAATCTGGACTATTTGCTTGTTCTGTGAGTTCTTTCCATCGTCCTTTGTTTTCACCTTGTTGTGCTATGTCTCGACACATCTTAGCCAGCACCTATGATTTGTACTTTGGGTCTAGATTGAACAATCACTAATCTACATTCGTTAATTGCTAATCCTTGCTGTCATATTGTGTGCCTACCCATAGCTCCACATATTCTTCTGTCAGCACAGGTTCATCTTGCAACTGTTACCCACGCTCAACAACAGATTGTTTCACCACTTTGGCTTTGCCCTATTTGGTTTCATCAAAAATGCCAAATAAAATTTAGGAAAATAAAGAAAAAAATTGTTAAAGTTTTTGCACGCTTTTCAGAGAACGTGCTGTATTTCTGTAGACCACATACCACCTCAGATGTTTGTGCCAATTTTTGTGGTTGCATCTTTTTTGATCCTTGTTCAGAGAAAAATATAAAAAATAGTGAAAAAATAAAAAATTTTGATTCCTACTAGTGCCTTTTGGAAAATTCCAGGGAAAATTCAGGAAAAAGGAAAAATCTAGACTATTTGCTTGTTCTGTAAGTTCTTTCCATCGTCCTTTGTTTCCTCCTTGTTGCGCTACGTCCCGACACATCTTAGCCAGCAGCTGTGATTTGTACTTTGGATCCGGATTGAACAATCGCTAATCTGCATTCGTTAATTGCTAATCCTTGCTGTCATATTGCGTGCGTACCCATAGCTCCACATATTCTTCTGTCAGCACAGGTTCATCTTGCAACTGTTACCCACGGTCAACAACAGATTATTTCACCACTTTGGTTTTGCCCTATTTGGTTTCATCAAAATTGCCAAAAAAATTCAGAAAAATAAAGAAAAAAATTGTCAAAGTTGTTGCACGTTTTTCAGAGAAGGTGCTGTATTTCTGTAGACCACATCCCACCTCAGTTCTAGGTGCCAATTTTTGTGGTTGCATCTTTTTTTATCCTTGTTCAGAGAAAAATATAAAAAAATACTAAAAAAATAAAAAAAATTGATTCCTACTAGTGCCTTTTGGAAAATTCCAGCAAAAATTCAGGAAAAAGGAAAAATCTGGACTATTTGCTTGTTCTGTAAGTTCTTTCCATCGTCCTTTGTTTCCTCCTTGTTGCGCTACGTCCCGACACATCTTAGCCAGCAGCTGTGATTTGTACTTTGGATCCGGATTGAACAATCGCTAATCTGCATTCGTTAATTGCTAATCCTTGCTGTCATATTGCGTGCGTACCCATAGCTCCACATATTCTTCTGTCAGCACAGGTTCATCTTGCAACTGTTACCCACGGTCAACAACAGATTGTTTCAGAACTTTGGCTTTGCGCAGTTTGGTTTCATCAAAATTGCCAAAAAAATTCAGGAAAATAAAGAAAAAATTGTTAAAGTTTTTGCACACTTTTTAGAGAACGTCCAGTTGTAGGTGCTAATTTTTGTGGTTGCATGTTTTTTATCCTTGTTCAGACAAAAATATAAAAAAATATTGAAAAAATAAAAAAAATTTGATTCGTACTAGTGCCTTTTGGAAAATTCCGGAAAAAATCCAGGAAAAAGGAAAAATTCGGACTATTTGCTTGTTCTATGAGTTCTTTCCATCGTCCTTTGTTTCCTCCTTGTTGCGCTACGTCTCGACACGTCTTACCCAGCAGCTGTGATTTGTACTTTGGATCCGGATTGAACAATCGCTAATCTGCATTCGTTAATTGCCAATCCTTGCTGTCATATTCCGTGCCTACCCATAGCTCCACATATTCTTCTGTCAGCACAGGTTCATCTTGCAACTACTACCCACGGTCAACAACAGATTGTTTCACCACTTTGGCTTTGCCCTATTTGGTTTCATCAAAATTGCCAAAAAAAAATTCAGGAAAATAAAGAAAAAAATTGTCAAAGTTGTTGCACATTTTTCAGAGAACGTGTTGTATTTCTGTAGACCACATCCCACCTCAGTTCTAGGTGCCAATTTTTGTGGTTGCATCTTTTTTTATCCTTGTTCAGAGAAAAATATAAAAAAAATACTGAAAAAATAAAAAATTTTGATTCCTACTAGTGCATTTTGGAAAATTCCAGGAAAAATTCAAGAAAAAGGAAAAATCTGGACTATTTGCTTGTTCTGTGAGTTCATTCCATCGTCCTTTGTTTTCACCTTGTTGTGCTACGTCTCGACACGTCTTAGCCAGCACCTATGATTTGTACTTTGGGTCTAGATTGAACAATCACTAATCTGCATTCGTTAATTGCTAATCCTTGCTGTCATATTGTGTGCCTACCCATAGCTCCACATATTCTTCTGTCAACATAGGTTCATCTTGCAACTGTTACCCACGCTCAACAACAGATTGTTTCACCACTTTGGCTTTGCCCTATTTGGTTTCATCAAAAATGCCAAATAAAATTTAGGAAAATAAAGAAAAAAATTGTTAAAGTTTTTGCACGCTTTTCAGAGAACGTGCTGTATTTCTGTAGACCACATACCACCTCAGATGTTTGTGCCAATTTTTGTGGTTGCATCTTTTTTGATCCTTGTTCAGAGAAAAATATAAAAAATAGTGAAAAAATAAAAAATTTTGATTCCTACTAGTGCCTTTTGGAAAATTCTAGGGAAAATTCAGGAAAAAGGAAAAATCTAGACTATTTGCTTGTTCTGTAAGTTCTTTCCATCGTCCTTTGTTTCCTCCTTGTTGCGCTACGTCCCGACACATCTTAGCCAGCAGCTGTGATTTGTACT
>CM039600.1:58295391-58437812 GCA_022457205.1 Saccharum spontaneum | reverse complement strand
GTGTGCCTATCCATAGTTCCACATATTCTTCTGTCAGCACAGGTTCATCTTGCAACTGTTACCCATGCTCAACAACAGATTATTTCACCACTTTGGCTTTGCCCTATTTGGTTTCATCAAAATTGCCAAAAAAATTCAGGAAAATAAAGAAGAAAATTGTTAAAGTTTTTGCTCGCTTTTCAGAGAACGTGTTGTATTTCTGTAGACTACATCTGACCTCAGTTGTAGGTGCCAATTTTTGTGGTTGCATCTTTTTTGATCCTTGTTCAGAGAAAAATATAAAAAGTAGTGAAAAAATAAAAAAAAAACTTGATTCCTACTAGTGCCTTTTGGAAAATTCCAGCAAAAATTCAGGAAAAAGGAAAAATCCGGACTATTTGCTTGTTCTGTGAGTTCTTTCCATCGTCCTTTGTTTTCACCTTGTTGCGCTATGTCTCGACACGTCTTAGCCAGCACCCGTGATTTATACTTTGGATCCGGATTGAACAATCGCTTATCTGCATTCGTTAATTGCTAATCCTTGCTGTCGTATTGTGTGCCTACCCATAGCTCCACATATTCTTCTGTCGGCACAGGTTCATCTTGCAACTGTTACCCACACTCAACAACAGATAGTTTCACCACTTCTGCTTTGCCCTGTTTGGTTTCATCAAAATTGCCAAAAAAATCAGGAAAATAAAGAAAAAAATTGTCAAAGTTTTTGCACGCTTTTCAGAGAACGTGTTGTATTTCTATAGACCACATCCCACCTCAGTTGTAGGTGCTAATTTTTGTGGTTACATATTTTTTTATCCTTGTTCAGTGAAAAATATAAAAAAATAGTGAAAAAAATAAAAAAATTTTGATTCCTACTAGTGCCTTTTGGAAAAATCCAGGAAAAAATTATGAAAAAGGAAAAATCTGGACTATTTGCTTGTTATGTGAGTTCTTTCCATCGTCCTTTGTTTTCACCTTGTTGTGCTATGTCTCGACACGTCTTAGCCAACACCTGTGATTTGTACTTTGGATCCAGATTGAACAATTGCTAATCTGCATTCGTTAATTGCTATCCTTGCTGTCATATTGTGTGCCTATCCATAGTTCCACATATTCTTCTGTCAGCACAGGTTCATCTTGCAACTGTTACCCATGCTCAACAACAGATTATTTCACCACTTTGGCTTTGCCCTATTTGGTTTCATCAAAATTGCCAAAAAAATTCAGGAAAATAAAGAAGAAAATTGTTAAAGTTTTTGCTCGCTTTTCAGAGAACGTGTTGTATTTCTGTAGACTACATCTGACCTCAGTTGTAGGTGCCAATTTTTGTGGTTGCATCTTTTTTGATCCTTGTTCAGAGAAAAATATAAAAAGTAGTGAAAAAATAAAAAAAAACTTGATTCCTACTAGTGCCTTTTGGAAAATTCCAGCAAAAATTCAGGAAAAAGGAAAAATCCGGACTATATGCTTGTTCTGTGAGTTCTTTCCATCGTCCTTTGTTTTCACCTTGTTGCGCTATGTCTCGACACGTCTTAGCCAGCACCCGTGATTTATACTTTGGATCCGGATTGAACAATCGCTTATCTGCATTCGTTAATTGCTAATCCTTGCTGTCGTATTGTGTGCCTACCCATAGCTCCACATATTCTTCTGTCGGCACAGGTTCATCTTGCAACTGTTACCCACACTCAACAACAGATAGTTTCACCACTTCTGCTTTGCCCTGTTTGGTTTCATCAAAATTGCCAAAAAAATCAGGAAAATAAAGAAAAAAAATTATCAAAGTTTTTGCACGCTTTTCAAAGAATGTGTTGTATTTCTGTAGACCACATCCCACCTTAGTTGTAGGTGCCAATTTTTGTGGTTGCATATTTTATTGTCCTTGTTCAGAGAAAAATATAAAAAATAGTGAAAAAATAAAAAATTTTTGATTCCTACTAGTGCCTTTTGGAAAATTCCGGGAAAATTCAGCAAAAAGGAAAAATTCGGACTATTAGCTTGTTATGTGAGTTCTTTCCATCGTCCTTTGTTTTCACCTTGTTGTGCTACGTTTCGACACGTCATAGCCAACACCTGTGATTTGTACTTTGGATCCAGATTGAACAATCGCTAATCTGCATTCGTTAATTGATATCCTTGCTGTCATTTTGTGTGCCTACCCATAGCTCCACATATTCTTCTGTCAGCACAGGTTCATCTTGCAACTGTTTCCCATGCACAACAACAGATTGTTTCACCACTTTGGCTTTGCCCTGTTTGGTTTCATCAAAATTGCCAAAAAAATTCTGGAAAATAAAGAAGAAAATTGTTAAAGTTTTTGCTCGCTTTTCGGAGAACGTGCTGTATTTCTGTAGACCACATCTGACCTCAGTTGTAGGTGCCAATTTTTGTGGTTGCATCTTTTTTGATCCTTGTTCAGAGAAAAATATAAAAAGTAGTGAAAAAATAGAAAAAAACTTGATTCCTACTAGTGCCTTTTGGAAAATTCCAGAAAAAATTCAGGAAAAAGGAAAAATTTGGACTATTTGCTTGTTCTGTGAGTTCTTTCCATCGTCCTTTGTTTTCACCTTGTTGCGCTATGTCTCGACACGTCTTAGCCTGCACCCGTGATTTATACTTTGGATCCGGATTGAACAATCGCTTATCTGCATTCGTTAATTGCTAATCCTTGCTGTCATATTGTGTGCCTACCCATAGCTCCACATATTCTTCTGTCAGCACAGGTTCATCTTGCAACTGTTACCCACGCTCAACAACAGATAGTTTCGCCACTTCTGCTTTGCCCTATTTGGTTTCATCAAAATTGCCGAAAAAATCAGGAAAATAAAGAAAAAAAATTGTCAAAGTTTTTGCACGCTTTTCAGAGAACGTGTTGTATTTCTGTAGACCACAAACCACCTCAGTTGTAGGTGCCAATTTTTGTGGTTGCATATTTTTTTATCCTAGTTCAGCGAAAAATATAAAAAAATAGTGAAAAGAATAAAAAATATTGATTCCTACTAGTGCCTTTTGGAAAAATCCGAGAAAAAATTATGAAAAAGGAAAAATCCGGACTATTTGCTTGTTATGTGAGTTCTTTCCATCGTCCTTTGTTTTCACCTTGTTGTGCTATGTCTCGACACGTCTTAGCCAACACCTGTGATTTGTACTTTGGATCCAGATTGAACAATCGCTAATCTGCATTCGTTAATTGCCAAACCTTGCTGACATAATCTGTGCCTACCCATAGGTCCACATATTCTTCTGTCAGCACAGGTTCATCTTGCAACTGTTACGTCAGCACATGTTCATCTTGCAACTGTTACCCATGCTCAACAACAGATTGTTTCACCAGTTTGGCTTTGCCCTGTTTGGTTTCATCAAAATTGCCAAAAAATTCAGGAAAATAAAGAAAAAAATTGTCAAAGTTTTTGCACGCTTTTCAGAGAACGTGTTGTATTTCTGTAGACCACATCCCACCTCAGTTGTAGGTGCCAATTTTTGTGGATGCATATTTTTTTATCCTTGTTCAGAGAAAAATATAAAAAAATAGTGAAAAAAATAAAAAATAGTTAATTGCAACTGTTTCCCATGCTCAACAACAGATTGTTTCACCACTTTGGCATTGCCCTATTTGGTTTCATCAAAATTGCCAAAAAAATTCAGAAAAATAAAGAAAAAAATTGTTAAAGTTTTTGCTCGCTTTTCAGAGAACGTGCTGTATTTCTGTAGACCACATCTGACCTTAGTTGCAGGTGCCAATTTTTGTGGTTGCATCTTTTTTGAGCCTTGTTCAGAGAAAAATATAAAAAGTAGTGAAAAAATAAAAAAATTGATTCCTACTAGTGCCTTTTGGAAAAATTCTGGAAAAAATTCAGGAAAAAGGAAAAATCCGGACTATTTGCTTGTTCTGTGAGTTCTTTCCATCGTCCTTTGTTTTCACATTGTTGCGCTATGTCTCGACACGTCTTAGCCAGCACCCGTGATTTGTTCTTTGGATCCGGATTGAACAATCGCTTATCTGCATTCGTTAATTGCTAATCCTTGCTGTCATATTGTGTGCCTACCCATAGCTCCACATATTCTTGTATCAGCACAGGTTCATCTTGCAACTGTTACCCTCGCTCAACAACAGATAGTTTCACCACTTCTGCTTTGCCCTGTTTGGTTTCATCAAAATTGCCAAAAAATCAGGAAAATAAAGAAAAAAATTGTCAAAGTTTTTGCACGCTTTTCAGAGAACGTGTTGTATTTCTGTAGACCACATCCCACCTTAGTTGTAGGTGCCAATTTTGGTGGTTGCATATTTTTTTATCCTTGTTCAGAGAAAAATATAAAAAATAGTGAAAAAATAAAAAATTTTAGATTCCTACTAGTGCCTTTTGGAAAATTTTGGGGAAAATTCAGCAAAAAGGAAAAATTCGTACTATTTGCTTGTTATGTGAGTTCTTTCCATCGTCCTTTGTTTTCACCTTGTTGTGCTATGTCTCGACACGTCTTAGCCAACACCTGTGATTTGTACTTTGGATCCAGATTGAACAATCGCTAATCTGCATTCGTTAATTGCTATCCTTGCTGTCATATTGTGTGCCTATCCATAGCTCCACATATTCTTCTGTCAGCACAGGTTCATCTTGCAACTGTTACCCATGCTCAACAATAGATTGTTTCACCACTTTGGCTTTGCCCTGTTTGGTTTCATCAAAATTGCCAAAACAATTCAGGAAAATAAAGAAAAAAATTGTTAAAGTTTTTGCTCACTTTCCAGAGAACGTGCTGTATTTCTGTAGACCACATTCGACCTCAGTTGTAGGTGCCAATTTTTGTGGTTGCATCTTTTTTTATCCTTGTTTAGAGAAAAATATAAAAAAAAATAGTGAAAACATTTAAAAGTTTGATTCCTACTAGTCCCTTTTGGAAAAATCAGGGGAAAATTTAGGAAAAAAGAAAAATCCGGGCTATTTGCTTGTTCTGTGAGTTCTTTCCATCGTCCTTTGTTTTCACCTTGATGCGCTATGTCTCGACACATCTTAGCCAGCACCCGTGATTTGTACTTTGGATCCGGATTGAACAATCGCTTATCTGCATTCGTTAATTGCTAATCCTTGCTATCATATTGTGTGCCTACCCATGGCTCCACATATTCTTCTGTCAGCACAGGTTCATCTTGCAACTGTTACCCACGCTCAACAACAGATAGTTTCACCACTTTTGCTTTGCCCTGTTTGGTTTCATCAAAATTGCTAAAAAATCAGGAAAATAAAGAAAAAAAGTGTCAAAGTTTTTGCACGCTTTTCAGAGAACGTGTTGTATTTCTGTAGACCACATCCCACCTCAGTTGTAGGTGCCAATTTTTGTGGTTGCATATTTTTTTGTCTTTGTTCAGAGAAAAATATAAAAAATAGTGAAAAAATAAAAAAAATTTGATTCCTACTAGTGCCTTTTGGAAAATTCTGGGGGAAAATTCAGCAAAAAGGAAAAATTCAGACTATTTGCTTGTTATGTGAGTTCTTTCCATCGTCCTTTGTTTTCACCTGTTGTGCTACGTCTCGACACGTCTTAGCCAACACTTGTTATTTGTACTTTGGATCCAGATTGAAGAATCGCTTCTCTGCATTCGTTAATTGCTAATCCTTGCTGTCATATTGTGTGCCTACCCATAGGTCCACATATTCTTCTGTCAGCACAGGTTCATCTTGCAACTGTTATCCATGCCCAACAACAGATTGTTTCACCACTTTGGCTTTGCCCTGTTTGGTTTCATCAAAATTGCCAAAAAAATTTAGAAAAATAAAGAAAAAAATTGTCAAAGTTTTTGCACGCTTTTTAGAGAACGTGCTGTATTTCTGTAGACCACATCCTACCTCAGTTGTAGGTGCCAATTTTTGTGGTTGCATCTTATATGATCCTTGTTCAGGAAATATAAAAAAAATAGTGAAAAAATAAAAAAAATTGATTCCTACTAGTGCCTTTTGGAAAATTCCGGAGAAAATTCAGGAAAAAAGGAAAAATCCGGACTATTTGCTTGTTTTGTGAGTTCTTTCCATCGTCCTTTGTTTTCACCTTGTTGCGCTACGTCTCGACATGTCTTAGCCAGCACCTGTGATTTGAACTTTGGATCCAGATTGGACCAATCACTAATCTGCATTCGTTAATTGCTAATCCTTGCTGTCATATTGTGTGCCCTACCCATAGCTCCAGATATTCTTCTGTCAGCACAGGTTCATCTTGCAACTGTTACCCATGCTCAACAACAGATAGTTTCACCACTTTGGCTTTCGCCTGTTTGGTTTCATCGAAATTGCCAAAAAATTCTTTAAAATAAAGAAAAAATTGTCAATGTTTTTGCACGCTTTGCAAAGAACGTGTTGTATTTCTATAGACCACATCCCACCTCAGTTGTAGGTGCCAATTTTTGTGGTTGCATCTTTTTTAATCCTTGTTCAGCGATTAAAATAAAAGGTAGTGAAAAAATAAAAAAATTTGATTCCTACTAGTGCCTTTTGGAAAATTCTGGGAAAAATTCAGGAAAAAGGAAAAATCCGAACTATTTCTTGTTCTGTGAGTTCTTTCCTTCGTCCTTTGTTTTCACATTGTTAAGCTACGTCTGGACACGTCTTAGCCAGCACCCGTGATTTGTACTTTGGATCCGGATTGAAGAATCACTTCTCTGCATTCGTTAATTGCTAATCCTTGCTGTCATATTGTGTGCCTACCCATAGGTCCACATATTCTTCTGTCAGCACAGGTTCATCTTGCAACTGTTATCCATGCCCAACAACAGATTGTTTCACCACTTTGGCTTTGCCCTGTTTGGTTTCATCAAAATTGCCAAAAAAATTTAGAAAAATAAAGAAAAAAATTGTCAAAGTTTTTGCACGCTTTTCAGAGAACGTGCTGTATTTCTATAGACCACATCCTACCTCAGTTGTAGGTGCCAATTTTTGTGGTTGCATCTTATATGATCCTTGTTCAGGAAATATAAAAAAATAGTGAAAAAATAAAAAAAATTTGATTCCTACTAGTGCCTTTTGGAAAATTCCTGGGAAAATTCAGGAAAAAAGGAAAAATCTGGACTATTTGCTTGTTCTGTGAGTTCTTTCCATCGTCCTTTGTTTTCACCTTGTTGCGCTACGTCTCGACAAGTCTTAGCCTGCACCTGTGATTTGAACTTTGGATCCGGATTGAACAATCACTAATCTGCATTCGTTAATTGCTAATCCTTGTTGTCATATTGTGTGCCTACCCATAGCTCCACATATTCTTCTGTCAGCACAGGTTCATCTTGCAACTGTTACCCACGCTCAACAACAGATAGTTTCACCACTTTGGCTTTGCCCTATTTGGTTTCATCAAAATTGCCAAAAAAATTCTTAAAAATAATGAAAAAAATTGTCAAAGTTTTTGCACGCTTTTCAGAGAACGTGTTGTATTTCTGTAGACCACATCCCACCTCAGTTGTAGGTGCCAATTTTGTGGTTGCATCTTTTTTAATCCTTGTTCAGAGAAAAATATAAAAAGTAGTGAAAAAATAAAATAAAAATTTGATTCCTACTAGTGCCTTTTGTAAAATTCTGGGAAAAATTTAGGAAAAAGGAAAAATCCGGACTATTTGCTTGTTCTGTGAGTTCTTTCCATCGTCCTTTGTTTTCACCTTGCTGTGCTACGTCTCGACACGTCTTAGCTAGTACCTGTGATTTGTATTTTGGATCCAGATTGAACAATCGCTATTCTGCATTCGTTAATTGCTAATCCTTGTTGTCATATTGTGTGCCTACCCATAGCTCCACATATTCTTCTGTCAGCACAGGTTCATCTTGCAACTGTTACCCACGCTCAATAACAGATAGTTTCACCACTTTGGCTTTGCCCTGTTTGGTTTCATCAAAATTGCCAAAAAAAATCTTAAAAATAAAGAAAAAAATTGTCAAAGTTTCTGCACGCTTTTCAGAGAACGTGTTGTATTTCTGTAGACCACATCCCACCTCAGTTGTAGGTGCCAATTTTGTGGTTGCATCTTTTTTAATCCTTGTTCAGAGAAAAATATAAAAAGTAGTGAAAAAATAAAAAAAAATTTGATTCCTACTAGTGCCTTTTGTAAAATTCTGGGAAAAATTTAGGAAAAAGGAAAAATCCGGACTATTTGCTTGTTCTGTGAGTTCTTTCCATCGTCCTTTGTTTTCACCTTGCTGTGCTACGTCTCGACACGTCTTAGCTAGTACCTATGATTTGTATTTTGGATCCGGATTGAACAATCGCTAATCTGCATTCGTTAATTGCTAATCCTTGTTGCCATATTGTGTGCCTACCCATAGCTCCACATATTCTTCTGTCAGCACAGGTTCATCTTGCAACTGTTACCCACGCTCAATAACAGATAGTTTCACCACTTTGGCTTTGCCCTGTTTGGTTTCATCAAAATTGCCAAAAAAATTCTTAAAAATAAAGAAAAAAATTGTCAAAGTTTCTGCACGCTTTTCAGAGAACGTGCTGTATTTCTGTAGACCACATCCCACCTCAGTTGTAAGTGCCAATTTTGTGGTTGCATCTTTTTTAATCCTTGTTCAGAGAAAAATATAAAAAGTTGTGAAAAAATAAAAAAAAATTGATTCCTACTAGTGCCTTTTGGAAAATTCCTGGGAAAATTCAGGAAAAAAGGAAAAATCTGGACTATTTGCTTGTTCTGTGAGTTCTTTCCATCGTCCTTTGTTTTCACCTTGTTGCGCTACGTCTCGACAAGTCTTAGCCTGCACCTGTGATTTGAACTTTGGATCCGGATTGAACAATCACTAATCTGCATTCGTTAATTGCTAATCCTTGTTGTCATATTGTGTGCCTACCCATAGCTCCACATATTCTTCTGTCAGCACAGGTTCATCTTGCAACTGTTACCCACGCTCAACAACAGATAGTTTCACCACTTTGTCTTTGCCCTATTTGGTTTCATCAAAATTGCCAAAAAAATTCTTAAAAATAATGAAAAAAATTGTCAAAGTTTTTGCACGCTTTTCAGAGAACGTGTTGTATTTCTGTAGACCACATCCCACCTCAGTTGTAGGTGCCAATTTTGTGGTTGCATCTTTTTTAATCCTTGTTCAGAGAAAAATATAAAAAGTAGTGAAAAAATAAAAAAAAATTTGATTCCTACTAGTGCCTTTTGTAAAATTCTGGGAAAAATTTAGGAAAAAGGAAAAATTCGGACTATTTGCTTGTTCTGTGAGTTCTTTCCATCGTCCTTTGTTTTCACCTTGCTGTGCTACGTCTCGACACGTCTTAGCTAGTACCTGTGATTTGTATTTTGGATCCAGATTGAACAATCGCTAATCTGCATTCGTCAATTGCTAATCCTTGTTGTCATATTGTGTGCCTACCCATAGCTCCACATATTCTTCTATCAGCACAGGTTCATCTTGCAACTGTTACCCACGCTCAATAACAGATAGTTTCACCACTTTGGCTTTGCCCTGTTTGGTTTCATCAAAATTGCCAAAAAAAATCTTAAAAATAAAGAAAAAAATTGTCAAAGTTTCTGCACGCTTTTCAGAGAACGTGTTGTATTTCTGTAGACCACATCCCACCTCAGTTGTAGGTGCCAATTTTGTGGTTGCATCTTTTTTAATCCTTGTTCAGAGAAAAATATAAAAAGTAGTGAAAAAAAAAATTTGATTCCTACTAGTGCCTTTTGTAAAATTCTGGGAAAAATTTAGGAAAAAGGAAAAATCCGGACTATTTGCTTGTTCTGTGAGTTCTTTCCATCGTCCTTTGTTTTCACCTTGCTGTGCTACGTCTCGACACGTCTTAGCTAGTACCTGTGATTTGTATTTTGGATCCGGATTGAACAATCGCTAATCTGCATTCGTTAATTGCTAATCCTTGTTGCCATATTGTGTGCCTACCCATAGCTCCACATATTCTTCTGTCAGCACAGGTTCATCTTGCAACTGTTACCCACGCTCAATAACAGATAGTTTCACCACTTTGGCTTTGCCCTGTTTGGTTTCATCAAAATTGCCAAAAAAATTCTTAAAAATAAAGAAAAAAATTGTCAAAGTTTCTGCACGCTTTTCAGAGAACGTGCTGTATTTCTGTAGACCACATCCCACCTCAGTTGTAAGTGCCAATTTTGTGGTTGCATCTTTTTTAATCCTTGTTCAGAGAAAAATATAAAAAGTAGTGAAAAAATAAAAAAAATTGATTCCTACTAGTGCCTTTTGTAAAATTCTGGGAAAAATTCAGGAAAAAGGAAAAATCCGGACTATTTGCTTGTTCTGTGAGTTCTTTCCATCGTCCTTTGTTTTCACCTTGTTGCGCTACGTCTGGACACGTCTTAGCCAGCACCCGTGATTTGTACTTTGGATCCGGATTGAACAATCGCTAATCCTTGCTGTCATATTGTGTGCCTACCCATAGCTCCACATATTCTTCTGTCAGTACAGGTTCATCTTGCAACTGTTACCCATGCTCAACAACAGATTCTTTCACCACTTTGGCTTTGCCCTGTTTGGTTTTATCAAAATTGCCAAAAAAATTCAGGAAAATAAAGAAAAAAATTGTCAAAGTTTTTGCACGCTTTTCAGAGAAGGTGCTGTATTTCTATAGACCACATCTCACCTCAGTTGTAGGTGCCAATTTTTGTGGTTGCATCTTTTTTTATCCTTGTTCAGAGAAAAATATAAAAAAATAGTGAAAAAATAAAAAAATTGATTCCTACTAGTGCCTTTTGGAAAATTCCGGAAAAAATTCAGGAAAAAGGAAAAATCTGGACTATTTGCTTGTTCTGTGAGTTCTTTCCATCGTCCTTTGTTTTCACCTTGATGCGCTATGTCTCGACACGTCTTAGACAGCACCCGTGATTTGTCATTTGGATCCGGATTGAACAATCGCTTATCTGCATTCGTTAATTGCTAATCCTTGCTGTCATATTGTGTGCCTACCCATAGGTCCACATATTCTTCTATCAGCACAGGTTCATCTTGCAACTGTTACCCATGCTCAACAACTGATTGTTTCACCACTTTGGCTTTGCCCAGTTTGGTTTCATCAAAATTGCCAAAAAAATTCAGGAAAATAAAGAAAAAAATTGTCAAAGTTTTTGCACGCTTTTTAGAGAACGTGTTGTATTTCTGTAGACCACATCCCACCTCAGTTGTAGGTGCCAATTTTTGTGGTTGCATATTTTTTTATCCTTGTTCAGAGAAAAATATAAAAAAATAGTGAAAAAAATAAAAAATTTGATTCCTACTAGTGCCATTTGGAAAAATCCGGGAAAAAATAGGAAAAAGGAAAAATCTGGACTATTTGCTTGTTCTGTGAGTTCTTTCCATCGTCCTTTGTTTTCACCTTGTTGCGCTATGTCTCGACACATCTTAGCCAGCACCCGTGATTTGTACTTTGGATCCGGATTGAACAATCGCTTATCTGCATTCGTTAATTGCTAATCCTTGCTATCATATTGTGTGCCTACCCATGGCTCCACATATTCTTCTGTCAGCACAGGTTCATCTTGCAACTGTTACCCACGCTCAACAACAGATAGTTTCACCACTTTTGCTTTGCCCTGTTTGGTTTCATCAAAATTGCTAAAAAATCAGGAAAATAAAGAAAAAAAGTGTCAAAGTTTTTGCACGCTTTTCAGAGAACGTGTTGTATTTCTGTAGACCACATCCCACCTCAGTTGTAGGTGCCAATTTTTGTGGTTGCATATTTTTTTGTCTTTGTTCAGAGAAAAATATAAAAAATAGTGAAAAAATAAAAAAAATTTGATTCCTACTAGTGCCTTTTGGAAAATTCTGGGGAAAATTCAGCAAAAAGGAAAAATTCAGACTATTTGCTTGTTATGTGAGTTCTTTCCATCGTCCTTTGTTTTCACCTTGTTGTGCTACGTCTCGACACGTCTTAGCCAACACTTGTTATTTGTACTTTGGATCCAGATTGAAGAATCGCTTCTCTGCATTCGTTAATTGCTAATCCTTGCTGTCATATTGTGTGCCTACCCATAGGTCCACATATTCTTCTGTCAGCACAGGTTCATCTTGCAACTGTTATCCATGCCCAACAACAGATTGTTTCACCACTTTGGCTTTGCCCTGTTTGGTTTCATCAAAATTGCCAAAAAAATTTAGAAAAATAAAGAAAAAAATTGTCAAAGTTTTTGCACGCTTTTTAGAGAACGTGCTGTATTTCTGTAGACCACATCCTACCTCAGTTGTAGGTGCCAATTTTTGTGGTTGCATCTTATATGATCCTTGTTCAGGAAATATAAAAAAAATAGTGAAAAAATAAAAAAAATTGATTCCTACTAGTGCCTTTTGGAAAATTCCGGAGAAAATTCAGGAAAAAAGGAAAAATCCGGACTATTTGCTTGTTTTGTGAGTTCTTTCCATCGTCCTTTGTTTTCACCTTGTTGCGCTACGTCTCGACATGTCTTAGCCAGCACCTGTGATTTGAACTTTGGATCCAGATTGGACAATCACTAATCTGCATTCGTTAATTGCTAATCCTTGCTGTCATATTGTGTGCCTACCCATAGCTCCAGATATTCTTCGGTCAGCACAGGTTCATCTTGCAACTGTTACCCATGCTCAACAACAGATAGTTTCACCACTTTGGCTTTCGCCTGTTTGGTTTCATCGAAATTGCCAAAAAATTCTTTAAAATAAAGAAAAAATTGTCAATGTTTTTGCACGCTTTGCAAAGAACGTGTTGTATTTCTATAGACCACATCCCACCTCAGTTGTAGGTGCCAATTTTTGTGGTTGCATCTTTTTTAATCCTTGTTCAGCGATTAAAATAAAAGGTAGTGAAAAAATAAAAAAATTTGATTCCTACTAGTGCCTTTTGGAAAATTCTGGGAAAAATTCAGGAAAAAGGAAAAATCCGAACTATTTCTTGTTCTGTGAGTTCTTTCCTTCGTCCTTTGTTTTCACATTGTTAAGCTACGTCTGGACACGTCTTAGCCAGCACCCGTGATTTGTACTTTGGATCCGGATTGAAGAATCACTTCTCTGCATTCGTTAATTGCTAATCCTTGCTGTCATATTGTGTGCCTACCCATAGGTCCACATATTCTTCTGTCAGCACAGGTTCATCTTGCAACTGTTATCCATGCCCAACAACAGATTGTTTCACCACTTTGGCTTTGCCCTGTTTGGTTTCATCAAAATTGCCAAAAAAAATTTAGAAAAATAAAGAAAAAAATTGTCAAAGTTTTTGCACGCTTTCCAGAGAACGTGCTGTATTTCTATAGACCACATCCTACCTCAGTTGTAGGTGCCAATTTTTGTGGTTGCATCTTATATGATCCTTGTTCAGGAAATATAAAAAAATAGTGAAAAAATAAAAAAAATTTGATTCCTACTAGTGCCTTTTGGAAAATTCCTGGGAAAATTCAGGAAAAAAGGAAAAATCTGGACTATTTGCTTGTTCTGTGAGTTCTTTCCATCGTCCTTTGTTTTCACCTTGTTGCGCTACGTCTCGACAAGTCTTAGCCTGCACCTGTGATTTGAACTTTGGATCCAGATTGAACAATCACTAATCTGCATTCGTTAATTGCTAATCCTTGTTGTCATATTGTGTGCCTACCCATAGCTCCACATATTCTTCTGTCAGCACAGGTTCATCTTGCAACTGTTACCCACGCTCAACAACAGATAGTTTCACCACTTTGGCTTTGCCCTATTTGGTTTCATCAAAATTGCCAAAAAAATTCTTAAAAATAATGAAAAAAATTGTCAAAGTTTTTGCACGCTTTTCAGAGAACGTGTTGTATTTCTGTAGACCACATCCCACCTCAGTTGTAGGTGCCAATTTTGTGGTTGCATCTTTTTTAATCCTTGTTCAGAGAAAAATATAAAAAGTAGTGAAAAAATAAAAAAAATTTTGATTCCTACTAGTGCCTTTTGTAAAATTCTGGGAAAAATTTAGGAAAAAGGAAAAATCCGGACTATTTGCTTGTTCTGTGAGTTCTTTCCATCGTCCTTTGTTTTCACCTTGCTGTGCTACGTCTCGACACGTCTTAGCTAGTACCTGTGATTTGTATTTTGGATCCAGATTGAACAATCGCTAATCTGCATTCGTTAATTGCTAATCCTTGTTGTCATATTGTGTGCCTACCCATAGCTCCACATATTCTTCTGTCAGCACAGGTTCATCTGGCAACTGTTACCCACGCTCAATAACAGATAGTTTCACCACTTTGGCTTTGCCCTGTTTGGTTTCATCAAAATTGCCAAAAAAATCTTAAAAATAAAGAAAAAAATTGTCAAAGTTTCTGCACGCTTTTCAGAGAACGTGTTGTATTTCTGTAGACCACATCCCACCTCAGTTGTAGGTGCCAATTTTGTGGTTGCATCTTTTTTAATCCTTGTTCAGAGAAAAATATAAAAAGTAGTGAAAAAATAAAAAAAAAATTTGATTCCTACTAGTGCCTTTTGTAAAATTCTGGGAAAAATTTAGGAAAAAGGAAAAATCCGGACTATTTGCTTGTTCTGTGAGTTCTTTCCATCGTCCTTTGTTTTCACCTTGCTGTGCTACGTCTCGACACGTCTTAGCTAGTACCTGTGATTTGTATTTTGGATCCGGATTGAACAATCGCTAATCTGCATTCGTTAATTGCTAATCCTTGTTGCCATATTGTGTGCCTACCCATAGCTCCACATATTCTTCTGTCAGCACAGGTTCATCTTGCAACTGTTACCCACGCTCAATAACAGATAGTTTCACCACTTTGGCTTTGCCCTGTTTGGTTTCATCAAAATTGCCAAAAAAATTCTTAAAAATAAAGAAAAAAATTGTCAAAGTTTCTGCACGCTTTTCAGAGAACGTGCTGTATTTCTGTAGACCACATCCCACCTCAGTTGTAAGTGCCAATTTTGTGGTTGCATCTTTTTTAATCCTTGTTCAGAGAAAAATATAAAAAGTAGTGAAAAAATAAAAAAAAAATTGATTCCTACTAGTGCCTTTTGGAAAATTCCTGGGAAAATTCAGGAAAAAAGGAAAAATCTGGACTATTTGCTTGTTCTGTGAGTTCTTTCCATCGTCCTTTGTTTTCACCTTGTTGCGCTACGTCTCGACAAGTCTTAGCCTGCACCTGTGATTTGAACTTTGGATCCGGATTGAACAATCACTAATCTGCATTCGTTAATTGCTAATCCTTGTTGTCATATTGTGTGCCTACCCATAGCTCCACATATTCTTCTGTCAGCACAGGTTCATCTTGCAACTGTTACCCACGCTCAACAACAGATAGTTTCACCACTTTGGCTTTGCCCTATTTGGTTTCATCAAAATTGCCAAAAAAATTCTTAAAAATAATGAAAAAAATTGTCAAAGTTTTTGCACGCTTTTCAGAGAACGTGTTGTATTTCTGTAGACCACATCCCACCTCAGTTGTAGGTGCCAATTTTGTGGTTGCATCTTTTTTAATCCTTGTTCAGAGAAAAATATAAAAAGTAGTGAAAAAATAAAAAAAAAATTTGATTCCTACTAGTGCCTTTTGTAAAATTCTGGGAAAAATTTAGGAAAAAGGAAAAATCCGGACTATTTGCTTGTTCTGTGAGTTCTTTCCATCGTCCTTTGTTTTCACCTTGCTGTGCTACGTCTCGACACGTCTTAGCTAGTACCTGTGATTTGTATTTTGGATCCAGATTGAACAATCGCTAATCTGCATTCGTTAATTGCTAATCCTTGTTGTCATATTGTGTGCCTACCCATAGCTCCACATATTCTTCTGTCAGCACAGGTTCATCTTGCAACTGTTACCCACGCTCAATAACAGATAGTTTCACCACTTTGGCTTTGCCCTGTTTGGTTTCATCAAAATTGCCAAAAAAAATCTTAAAAATAAAGAAAAAAATTGTCAAAGTTTCTGCACGCTTTTCAGAGAACGTGTTGTATTTCTGTAGACCACATCCCACCTCAGTTGTAGGTGCCAATTTTGTGGTTGCATCTTTTTTAATCCTTGTTCAGAGAAAAATATAAAAAGTAGTGAAAAAATAAAAAAAAATTTGATTCCTACTAGTGCCTTTTGTAAAATTCTGGGAAAAATTTAGGAAAAAGGAAAAATCCGGACTATTTGCTTGTTCTGTGAGTTCTTTCCATCGTCCTTTGTTTTCACCTTGCTGTGCTACGTCTCGACACGTCTTAGCTAGTACCTGTGATTTGTATTTTGGATCCGGATTGAACAATCGCTAATCTGCATTCGTTAATTGCTAATCCTTGTTGCCATATTGTGTGCCTACCCATAGCTCCACATATTCTTCTGTCAGCACAGGTTCATCTTGCAACTGTTACCCACGCTCAATAACAGATAGTTTCACCACTTTGGCTTTGCCCTGTTTGGTTTCATCAAAATTGCCAAAAAAATTCTTAAAAATAAAGAAAAAAATTGTCAAAGTTTCTGCACGCTTTTCAGAGAACGTGCTGTATTTCTGTAGACCACATCCCACCTCAGTTGTAAGTGCCAATTTTGTGGTTGCATCTTTTTTAATCCTTGTTCAGAGAAAAATATAAAAAGTAGTGAAAAAATAAAAAAAAATTGATTCCTACTAGTGCCTTTTGTAAAATTCTGGGAAAAATTCAGGAAAAAGGAAAAATCCAGACTATTTGCTTATTCTGTGAGTTCTTTCCATCGTCCTTTGTTTTCACCTTGTTGCGCTACGTCTGGACACGTCTTAGCCAGCACCCGTGATTTGTACTTTGGATCCGGATTGAACAATCGCTAATCCTTGCTGTCATATTGTGTGCCTACCCATAGCTCCACATATTCTTCTGTCAGTACAGGTTCATCTTGCAACTGTTACCCATGCTCAACAACAGATTGTTTCACCACTTTGGCTTTGCCCTGTTTGGTTTTATCAAAATTGCCAAAAAAAATTCAGGAAAATAAAGAAAAAAATTGTCAAAGTTTTTGCACGCTTTTCAGAGAAGGTGCTGTATTTCTATAGACCACATCTCACCTCAGTTGTAGGTGCCAATTTTTGTGGTTGCATCTTTTTTTATCCTTGTTCAGAGAAAAATATAAAAAAATAGTGAAAAAAATAAAAAAATTGATTCCTACTAGTGCCTTTTGAAAAATTTCGGAAAAAAATCAGGAAAAAGGAAAAATCCGGACTATTTACTTGTTCTATGAGTTCTTTCCATCGTCCTTTGTTTTCACCTTGTTGCGCTACGTCTCGACACGTCTTAGCTAGCACCTGTGATTTGTACTTTGGATCCGGATTGAACAATCGCTAATTTGCATTCGTTAATTGCTAATCCTTGTTGTCATATTATGTGCCTACCCATAGCTCCACATATTCTTCTGTCAGCATAGGTTCATCTTGCAACTGTTACCCAGGCTCAACAACATATTGTTTCACCACTTTGGCTTTGCCCTATTTGGTTTCATCAAAATTGCAAAAAAAAATTCAGGAAAATAAAGAAAAAAATTGTCAAAGTTTTTGCACGCTTTTCATAGAACGTGCTGTATTTCTATAGACCACATCCCACCTCAGTTCTAGGTGCCAATTTTTGTGGTTGCATCTTTTTTTGATCCTTGTTTAGAGAAAACTAAAAAAAATAGTGAAAAAATAAAAAAAATTTGATTCCTACTAGTGCCTTTTGGAAAATTCCGAGAAAAATTCAGGAAAAAGGAAAAATCCGGAGTATTTGCTTCTTATGTGAGTTCTTTCCATCGTCCTTTGTTTTCACCTTGCTGCGCTACGTCTCGACACGTCTTAGCTAGTACCTGTGATTTGTACTTTGGATCCGGATTGAACAATCGCTAATCTGCATTCGTTAATTGCTAATCCTTGCTGTCATATTGTGTGCCTACGCATAGCTCCACATATTCTTCTGTCAGCACAGGTTCATCTTGCAACTGTTACCCACGCTCAACAACAGATAGTTTCACCACTTTGGCTTTGCCCTATTTGGTTTCATCAAAATTACCAAAAAAATTCTTAAAAATAAAGAAAAAAATTGTCAAAATTTTTGCACTCTTTTTAGAGAACGTGCTATATTTCTGTAGACCACATCCCACCTCAGTTGTAGGTGCTAATTTTGTGGTTGCATCTTTTTTAATCCTTGTTCAGAGAAAAATATAAAAAGTAGTGAAAAAATAAAAAAAAATTTGATTCCTACTAGTGCCTTTTGTAAAATTTTGGGAAAATTCAGGAAAAAGGAGAAATCCAGACTATTTGCTTGTTCTGTGAGTTCTTTCCATCGTCCTTTGTTTTCACCTTGTTGCGCTACGTCTGGACACGTCTTAGCCAGCACCCATGATTTGTACTTTGGATCCGGATTGAACAATCGCTAATCTGCATTCATTAATTGCTAATCCTTGCTGTCATATTGTGTGCCTACCCATAGCTCCACATATTCTTCTGTCAGCACAAGTTCATCTTGCAACTGTTTCCCATGCTCAACAACAGATAGTTTCACCACTTTGGCTTTGCCCTGTTTGGTTTCATCAAAATTACCAAAAAAATTCTTAAAAATAAAGAAAAAAATTGTCAAAATTTTTGCACTCTTTTCAGAGAACGTGCTGTATTTCTGTAGACCACATCCCACCTCAGTTGTAGGTGCCAATTTTGTGGTTGCATCTTTTTTAATCCTTGTTCAGAGAAAAATATAAAAAGTAGTGAAAAAAATAAGAAATTTTTGATTCCTACTAGTGCCTTTTGTAAAATTTTGGGAAAATTCAGGAAAAAGGAGAAATCCGGACTATTTGCTTGTTCTGTGAGTTCTTTCCATCGTCCTTTGTTTTCACCTTGTTGCGCTACGTCTGGACACATCTTAGCCAGCACCCGTGATTTGTACTTTGGATCCGGATTGAACAATCGATAATGTGCATTCGTTAATTGCTAATCCTTGCTGTCATATTGTGTGCCTACCCATAGCTCCACATATTCTTCTGTCCGCACAAGTTCATCTTGCAACTGTTTCCCATGCTCAACAACAGATAGTTTCACCACTTTGGCTTTGCCCTGTTTGGTTTCGTCAAAATTACCAAAAAAATTCTTAAAAATAAAGAAAAAAATTGTCAAAATTTTTGCACTCTTTTTAGAGAACGTGCTGTATTTCTGTAGACCACATCCCACCTCAGTTGTAGGTGCCAATTTTGTGGTTGCATCTTTTTTAATCCTTGTTCAGAGAAAAATATAAAAAGTAGTGAAAAAATAAAAAAAAATTTGATTCCTACTAGTGCCTTTTGTAAAATTTTGGGAAAATTCAGGAAAAAGGAGAAATCCGGACTATTTGCTTGTTCTGTGAGTTCTTTCCATCGTCCTTTGTTTTCACCTTGTTGCGCTACGTCTGGACACGTCTTAGCCAGCACCCGTGATTTGTACTTTGGAACCGGATTGAACAATCGCTAATCTGCATTCTTTAATTGCTAATCCTTGCTGTCATATTGTGCGCCTACCCATAGCTCCACATATTCTTCTGTCAGCACAAGTTCATCTTGCAACTGTTTCCCATGCTCAACAACAGATAGTTTCACCACTTTGGCTTTGCCCTGTTTGGTTTCATCAAAATTACCAAAAAAATTCTTAAAAATAAAGAAAAAAATTGTCAAAATTTTTGCACTCTTTTCAGAGAACGTGCTGTATTTCTGTAGACCACATCCCACCTCAGTTGTTGGTGCCAATTTTGTGGTTGCATCTTTTTTAATCCTTGTTCAGAGAAAAATATAAAAAGTAGTGAAAAAATAAAAAAAATTTGATTCCTACTAGTGCCTTTTGTAAAATTTTGGGAAATTCAGGAAAAAGGAGAAATCCGGACTATTTGCTTGTTCTGTGAGTTCTTTCCATCGTCCTTTGTTTTCACCTTGTTGCACTACGTCTGGACACGTCATAGCCAGCACCCGTGATTTGTACTTTGGATCCGGATTGAACAATCGCTAATCTGCATTCGTTAATTGCTAATCCTTGCTGTCATATTGTGTGCCTACCCAAGCTCCACATATTCTTCTGTCAACACAAGTTCATCTTGCAACTGTTTCCCATGCTCAACAACAGATAGTTTCACCACTTTGGCTTTGCCCTGTTTGGTTTCATCAAAATTACCAAAAAAATTCTTAAAAATAAAGAAAAAAATTGTCAAAATTTTTGCACTCTTTTCAGAGAACGTGCTGTATTTCTGTAGACCACATCCCACCTCAGTTGTAGGTGCCAATTTTGTGGTTGCATCTTTTTTAATCCTTGTTCAGAGAAAAATATAAAAAGTAGTGAAAAAATAAAAAAATTTTGATTCCTACTAGTGCCTTTTGTAAAATTTTGGGAAAATTCAGGAAAAAGGAGAAATCCGGACTATTTGCTTGTTCTGTGAGTTGTTTCCATCGTCCTTTGTTTTCACCTTGTTGCGCTACGTCTGGACACGTCTTAGCCAGCACCCGTGATTTGTACTTTGGATCCGGATTGAACAATCGCTAATCTGCATTCGTTAATTGCTAATCCTTGCTGTCATATTGTGTGCCTACCCATAGCTCCACATATTCTTCTGTCAGCACAAGTTCATCTTGCAACTGTTTCCCATGCTCAACAACAGATAGTTTCACCACTTTGGCTTTGCCCTGTTTGGTTTCATCAAAATTACCAAAAAAATTCTTAAAAATAAAGAAAAAAATTGTCAAAATTTTTGCACTCTTTTCAGAGAACGTGCTGTATTTCTGTAGACCACATCCCACCTCAGTTGTAGGTGCCAATTTTGTGGTTGCATCTTTTTTAATCCTTGTTCAGAGAAAAATATAAAAAGTAGTGAAAAAATATAAAAATTTTGATTCCTACTAGTGCCTTTTGTAAAATTTTGGGAAAATTTAGGAAAAAGGAGAAATCCGGACTATTTGCTTGTTCTGTGAGTTCTTTCCATCGTCCTTTGTTTTCACCTTGTTGCGCTACATCTGGACACGTCTTAGCCAGCACCCGTGATTTGTACTTTGGATCCGGATTGAACAATCGCTAATCTGCATTCGTTAATTGCTAATCCTTGCTGTCATATTGTGTGCCTACCCATAACTCCACATATTCTTCTATCAGCACAAGTTCATCTTGCAACTGTTTCCCATGCCCAACAACAGATAGTTTCACCACTTTGGCTTTGCCCTGTTTGGTTTCATCAAAATTACCAAAAAAAATCTTAAAAATAAAGAAAAAAATTGTCAAAATTTTTGCACTCTTTTCAGAGAACGTGCTGCATTTCTGTAGACCACATCCCACCTCAGTTGTAGGTGCCAATTTTGTGGTTGCATCTTTTTAATCCTTGTTCAGAGAAAAATATAAAAAGTAGTGAAAAAATAAAAAAAAATTTGATTCCTACTAGTGCCTTTTGTAAAATTTTGGGAAAATTCAGGAAAAAGGAGAAATCCGGACTATTTGCTTGTTCTGTGAGTTCTTTCCATCGTCCTTTGTTTTCACCTTGTTGCGCTACATCTGGACACGTCTTAGCCAGCACCCGTGATTTGTACTTTGGATCCGGATTGAACAATCGCTAATCTGCATTCGTTAATTGCTAATCCTTGCTGTCATATTGTGTGCCTACCCATAGCTCCACATATTCTTCTGTCAGCACAAGTTCATCTTGCAACTGTTTCCCATGCTCAACAACAGATAGTTTCACCACTTTGGCTTTGCCCTGTTTGGTTTCATCAAAATTACCAAAAAAATTCTTAAAAATAAAGAAAAAAATTGTCAAAATTTTTGCACTCTTTTCATAGAACGTGCTGTATTTCTGTAGACCACATCCCACCTCAGTTGTAGGTGCCAATTTTATGGTTGCATCTTTTTTAATCCTTGTTCAGAGAAAAATATAAAAAGTAGTGAAAAAATAAAAAAATTTTGATTCCTACTAGTGCCTTTTGTAAAATTTTGGAAAAATTCAGGAAAAAGGAGAAATCCGGACTATTTGCTTGTTCTGTGAGTTCTTTCCATCGTCCTTTGTTTTCACCTTGTTGCGCTACGTCTGGACACGTCTTAGCCAGCACCCGTGATTTGTACTTTGGATCCGGATTGAACAATCGCTAATCTGCATTCGTTAATTGCTAATCCTTGCTGTCATATTGTGTGCCTACCCATAGCTCCACATATTCTTCTGTCAGCACAAGTTCATCTTGCAACTGTTTCCCATGCTCAACAACAGATAGTTTCACCACTTTGGCTTTGCCCTGTTTGGTTTCATCAAAATTACCAAAAAAAATCTTAAAAATAAAGAAAAAAATTGTCAAAATTTTTGCACTCTTTTCAGAGAACGTGCTGCATTTCTGTAGACCACATCCCACCTCAGTTGTAGGTGCCAATTTTGTGGTTGCATCTTTTTAATCCTTGTTCAGAGAAAAATATAAAAAGTAGTGAAAAAATAAAAAAAAATTTGATTCCTACTAGTGCCTTTTGTAAAATTTTGGGAAAATTCAGGAAAAAGGAGAAATCCGGACTATTTGCTTGTTCTGTGAGTTCTTTCCATCGTCCTTTGTTTTCACCTTGTTGCGCTACATCTGGACACGTCTTAGCCAGCACCCGTGATTTGTACTTTGGATCCGGATTGAACAATCGCTAATCTGCATTCGTTAATTGCTAATCCTTGCTGTCATATTGTGTGCCTACCCATAGCTCCACATATTCTTCTGTCAGCACAAGTTCATCTTGCAACTGTTTCCCATGCTCAACAACAGATAGTTTCACCACTTTGGCTTTGCCCTGTTTGGTTTCATCAAAATTACCAAAAAAATTCTTAAAAATAAAGAAAAAAATTGTCAAAATTTTTGCACTCTTTTCATAGAACGTGCTGTATTTCTGTAGACCACATCCCACCTCAGTTGTAGGTGCCAATTTTATGGTTGCATCTTTTTTAATCCTTGTTCAGAGAAAAATATAAAAAGTAGTGAAAAAATAAAAAAATTTTGATTCCTACTAGTGCCTTTTGTAAAATTTTGGAAAAATTCAGGAAAAAGGAGAAATCCGGACTATTTGCTTGTTCTGTGAGTTCTTTCCATCGTCCTTTGTTTTCACCTTGTTGCGCTACGTCTGGACACGTCTTAGCCAGCACCCGTGATTTGTACTTTGGATCCGGATTGAACAATCGCTAATCTGCATTCGTTAATTGCTAATCCTTGCTGTCATATTGTGTGCCTACCCATAGCTCCACATATTCTTCTGTCAGCACAAGTTCATCTTGCAACTGTTTCCCATGCTCAACAACAGATAGTTTCACCACTTTGGCTTTGCCCTGTTTGGTTTCATCAAAATTACCAAAAAAAATCTTAAAAATAAAGAAAAAAATTGTCAAAATTTTTGCACTCTTTTCAGAGAACGTGCTGCATTTCTGTAGACCACATCCCACCTCAGTTGTAGGTGCCAATTTTGTGGTTGCATCTTTTTAATCCTTGTTCAGAGAAAAATATAAAAAGTAGTGAAAAAATAAAAAAAAATTTGATTCCTACTAGTGCCTTTTGTAAAATTTTGGGAAAATTCAGGAAAAAGGAGAAATCCGGACTATTTGCTTGTTCTGTGAGTTCTTTCCATCGTCCTTTGTTTTCACCTTGTTGCGCTACATCTGGACACGTCTTAGCCAGCACCCGTGATTTGTACTTTGGATCCGGATTGAACAATCGCTAATCTGCATTCGTTAATTGCTAATCCTTGCTGTCATATTGTGTGCCTACCCATAGCTCCACATATTCTTCTGTCAGCACAAGTTCATCTTGCAACTGTTTCCCATGCTCAACAACAGATAGTTTCACCACTTTGGCTTTGCCCTGTTTGGTTTCATCAAAATTACCAAAAAAATTCTTAAAAATAAAGAAAAAAATTGTCAAAATTTTTGCACTCTTTTCATAGAACGTGCTGTATTTCTGTAGACCACATCCCACCTCAGTTGTAGGTGCCAATTTTATGGTTGCATCTTTTTTAATCCTTGTTCAGAGAAAAATATAAAAAGTAGTGAAAAAATAAAAAAATTTTGATTCCTACTAGTGCCTTTTGTAAAATTTTGGAAAAATTCAGGAAAAAGGAGAAATCCGGACTATTTGCTTGTTCTGTGAGTTCTTTCCATCGTCCTTTGTTTTCACCTTGTTGCGCTACATCTGGACACGTCTTAGCCAGCACCCGTGATTTGTACTTTGGATCCGGATTGAACAATCGCTAATCTGCATTCGTTAATTGCTAATCCTTGCTGTCATATTGTGTGCCTACCCATAGCTCCACATATTCTTCTATCAGCACAAGTTCATCTTGCAACTGTTTCCCATGCTCAACAACAGATAGTTTCACCACTTTGGCTTTGCCCTGTTTGGTTTCATCAAAATTACCAAAAAAATTCTTAAAAATAAAGAAAAAAATTGTCGAAATTTTTGCACTCTTTCCAGAGAACGTGTTGTATTTCTGTAGACCACATCCACCTTAGTTGTAGGTGCCAATTTTGTGGTTGCATCTTTTTAATCCTTGTTCAGAGAAAAATATAAAAAGTAGTGAAAAAATAAAAAAAATTTGATTCCTACTAGTGCCTTTTGTAAAATTTTGGGAAAAT
Source organism: Saccharum spontaneum (assembly GCA_022457205.1). Classification (NCBI taxonomy): domain Eukaryota; kingdom Viridiplantae; phylum Streptophyta; class Magnoliopsida; order Poales; family Poaceae; genus Saccharum; species Saccharum spontaneum. The sequence continues at coordinate 58,413,362 of CM039600.1, read as the reverse complement.
TCAGGAAAAAGGAGAAATCCGGACTATTTGCTTGTTCTGTGAGTTGTTTCCATCGTCCTTTGTTTTCACCTTGTTGCGCTACGTCTGGACACGTCTTAGCCAGCACCCGTGATTTGTACTTTGGATCCGGATTGAACAATCGCTAATCTGCATTCGTTAATTGCTAATCCTTGCTGTCATATTGTGTGCCTACCCATAGCTCCACATATTCTTCTGTCAGCACAAGTTCATCTTGCAACTGTTTCCCATGCTCAACAACAGATAGTTTCACCACTTTGGCTTTGCCCTGTTTGGTTTCATCAAAATTACCAAAAAAATTCTTAAAAATAAAGAAAAAAATTGTCAAAATTTTTGCACTCTTTTCAGAGAACGTGCTGTATTTCTGTAGACCACATCCCACCTCAGTTGTAGGTGCCAATTTTATGGTTGCATCTTTTTTAATCCTTGTTCAGAGAAAAATATAAAAAGTAGTGAAAAAATAAAAAAATTTTGATTCCTACTAGTGCCTTTTGTAAAATTTTGGGAAAATTCAGGAAAAAGGAGAAATCCGGACTATTTGCTTGTTCTGTGAGTTCTTTCCATCGTCCTTTGTTTTCACCTTGTTGCGCTACATCTGGACACGTCTTAGCCAGCACCCGTGATTTGTACTTTGGATCCGGATTGAACAATCGCTAATCTGCATTCGTTAATTGCTAATCCTTGCTGTCATATTGTGTGCCTACCCATAGCTCCACATATTCTTCTATCAGCACAAGTTCATCTTGCAACTGTTTCCCATGCTCAACAACAGATAGTTTCACCACTTTGGCTTTGCCCTGTTTGGTTTCATCAAAATTACCAAAAAAATTCTTAAAAATAAAGAAAAAAATTGTCGAAATTTTTGCACTCTTTTCAGAGAACGTGTTGTATTTCTGTAGACCACATCCACCTTAGTTGTAGGTGCCAATTTTGTGGTTGCATCTTTTAATCCTTGTTCAGAGAAAAATATAAAAAGTAGTGAAAAAATAAAAAAAATTTGATTCCTACTAGTGCCTTTTGTAAAATTTTGGGAAAATTCAGGAAAAAGGAGAAATCCGGACTATTTGCTTGTTCTGTGAGTTGTTTCCATCGTCCTTTGTTTTCACCTTGTTGCGCTACGTCTGGACACGTCTTAGCCAGCACCCGTGATTTGTACTTTGGATCCGGATTGAACAATCGCTAATCTGCATTCGTTAATTGCTAATCCTTGCTGTCATATTGTGTGCCTACCCATAGCTCCACATATTCTTCTGTCAGCACAAGTTCATCTTGCAACTATTTCCCATGCTCAACAACAGATAGTTTCACCACTTTGGCTTTGCCCTGTTTGGTTTCATCAAAATTACCAAAAAAATTCTTAAAAATAAAGAAAAAAATTGTCAAAATTTTTGCACTCTTTTCAGAGAATGTGCTGTATTTCTGTAGACCACATCCCACCTCAGTTGTAGGTGCCAATTTTGTGGTTGCATCTTTTTTAATCCTTGTTCAGAGAAAAATATAAAAAGTAGTGAAAAAATAAAAAAATTTTGATTCCTACTAGTGCCTTTTGTAAAATTTTGGGAAAAATTCAGGAAAAAGGAGAAATCCGGACTATTTGCTGGTTCTGTGAGTTCTTTCCATCGTCCTTTGTTTTCACCTTGTTGCGCAACGTCTGGACACGTCTTAGCCAGCACCCGTGATTTGTACTTTGGATCCGGATTGAACAATCGCTAATCTGCATTCGTTAATTGCTAATCATTGCTGTCATATTGTGTGCCTACCCATAGCTCCACATATTCTTCTGTCAGCACAGGTTCATCTTGCAACTGTTACCCATGCTCAACAATAGATTGTTTCACCACTTTGGCTTTGCCCTGTTTGGTTTCATCAAAATTGCCAAAAAAATTCAGGAAAATAAAGAAAAAAAATTGTCAAAGTTTTTGCACGCTTTTCAGAGAAGCTGCTGTATTTCTATAGACCACATCTCACCTCAGTTGTAGGTGCCAATTTTTGTGGTTGCATCTTTTTTTATCCTTGTTCAGAGAAAAATATAAAAAAATAGTGAAAAAATAAAAAATTGATTCCTACTAGTGCCTTTTGAAAAATTTCGGAAAAAATTCAGGAAAAAGGAAAAATCCGGACTATTTACTTGTTCTATGAGTTCTTTCCGTCGTCCTTTGTTTTCACCTTGTTGCGCTACGTCTCGACACGTCTTAGCTAGCACCTGTGATTTGTACTTTGGATCCGGATTGAACAATCGCTAATTTGCATTCGTTAATTGCTAATCCTTGTTGTCATATTGTGTGCCTACCCATAGCTCCACATATTCTTCTGTCAGCACAAGTTCATCTTGCAACTGTTACCCAGGCTCAACAACATACTGTTTCACCACTTTGGCTTTGCCCTATTTGGTTTCATCAAAATTGCAAAAAAAAATTCAGGAAAATAAAGAAAAAAATTGTCAAAGTTTTTGCACGCTTTTCATAGAACGTGCTGTATTTCTATAGACCACATCCCACCTCAGTTCTAGGTGCCAATTTTTGTGGTTGCATCTTTTTTTGATCCTTGTTCAGAGAAAAATATAAAAAAATAGTGAAAAAATAAAAAAATTTTGATTCCTACTAGTGCCTTTTGGAAAATTCCGAGAAAAATTCAGGAAAAAGGAAAAATTCGGACTATTTGCTTCTTCTGTGAGTTCTTTCCATCGTCCTTTGTTTTCACCTTGCTGCGCTACGTCTCGACACGTCTTAGCTAGTACCTGTGATTTGTACTTTGGATCCGGATTGAACAATCGCTAATCTGCATTCGTTAATTGCTAATCCTTGCTGTCATATTGTGTGCCTACGCATAGCTCCACATATTCTTCTGTCAGCACAGGTTCATGTTGCAACTATTACCCACGCTCAACAACAGATAGTTTCACCACTTTGGCTTTGCCCTATTTGGTTTCATCAAAATTACCAAAAAAATTCTTAAAAATAAAGAAAAAATTATCAAAATTTTTGCACTCTTTTCAGAGAACGTGCTATATTTCTGTAGACCACATCCCACCTTAGTTGTAGGTGCCAATTTTGTGGTTGCATCTTTTTTAATCCTTGTTCAGAGAAAAATATAAAAAGTTGTGAAAAAATAAAAAAATTTTGATTCCTACTAGTGCCTTTTGTAAAATTTTGGGAAAATTCAGGAAAAAGGAGAAATCCGGACTATTTGCTTGTTCTGTGAGTTCTTTCCATCGTCCTTTGTTTTCACCTTGTTGCGCTACGTCTGGACACGTCTTAGCCAGCACCCGTGATTTGTACTTTGGATCCGGATTGAACAATCGCTAATCTGCATTCGTTAATTGCTAATTTCTATAGACCATGTCTTAGCCTACGGGGTGTTTGCTTAAACAAGATGGATGGCTTGTTGGAGAGGGCGATGCTTGCAATGGCTCGCCGAGTGGTCCTCTCATCATCACTAGAGCTATCATCATCACTATCGGAGTTATCACTATCCCAAGTGACCACATAGCCACCACCCATCTTCTTCTTATTGATAGTGAAGCTCTTCTTCTCTTTCTTCTCCTCCTTATCCTTCTTGTTCTTCTTCAACTTCAACTCTCCATCATGATATCTTTTGTCTTCATAGGGACACTTTGCCACTACATGATCAGGGCTATTGCAATTGTAGCAAAGCATCTCTTTTGCCTTCATGAAGTCCCTTCTCTTTCTTGCACCATATCCTTTCTTCTTCATGAACCTCCCCATCTTGTGCACTAGGAGGGCCATGGTCTCATCATCGAATGGATCATCATCATTGCTCTCCATCTTGCTCTTGCCCTTAGAAGATGAAGCCTTGAATGCAATGGGCTTCTCTTGCTTGACCTTGATCTCCTTCTTCTCATCTTCATCTTCATCATCATCATATTGAGCATCGGTCATGACATCTCCAAGCACTTGGTTTGGAGTCACCTTGTCCAAACCCTCTCTTTGGATCATCTTCCTCAAGATAGCAAACTTCTTAGGTAAGTTCATCAAGAACTTATGTGAGAAGTCCTTGTCCTTGACATCTTCTCCTAGACTCTTGAGATCATTGACAATAACTTGTAGCCTATAGAACATCTTCGGTATAGACTCATCATCCTTCATCTTGAAGCTTGCAAACTTATCCTTGAGCATATAGAGCTTGGCACTCTTTACCGTTGAAGTGCCCTCATATGTTTCCTCTAATCTTGTCCACACTTCACTTGCCATCTCAAGATCCTTGATTTGCTCAAAGACCTTTGCATCAATCCCATTGTAGAGAGTGTTGAGAGCCATAGTGTTGCATTGGTTGTTGATGTGGTCATTGTTGGTGAGGTTGTCGGGATCAATGATAGCATAATCATGATGTGTCACCTCCCAAACCTTCTCATTGATAGAGCCAAGATATTGCTTCATCTTTCTTTTCCAATGATCAAAAGATGAGACACCATCAAAGAATGGAGGCTTGCCCCCGACATGGTTGAACACAACTTGAGCCATCTTACACCGAGGTTGTTAATCCTTACAAATGGTGACCACGGCTCCGATACCACTTGAAAGGTCTTGATGGCTAGAGGGGGGTGAATAGCCTTTTAAAATTTTCTACAAAGACAAGCTAAACAAGTTTATCAAAACAACAAATAGCGAGATGCAAGTTTTGCTTAGCCTACGGGGTGTTTGCAAGCCACCTATCCAATTCACAATTCTAGTATAAAGGCACTCAACCGCACAAGTTAAACCGAGAAGGTAACTACAACTACAACTAGCAAGCTACACAAAAGAGCTACTCTAGCAAAGCAAACTAGCTAGCAAAGGTAACTAAGAAAGTAATGCGGAGTTGAGTTAGGAGGGTTTCACCGAGGGGCGAAGAATTGAGCCAACCAATATGATTAACAATGAATACCAAAACAACCGAACACCGGGATCAATCAATCACAATATGAAAGTGATGACACGAAGATTTATCCCGAGGTTCACGTGCTTGTCGGCACGCTAGTCCCCGTTGTGTCCCTCTTCACCACGTGGTTCGGTGGCTAATCGGTCTCACACCGAGCCTCTCAAAAGGCACCACAAGAACCTACCAAATGGCAAAAGGTTGCAATGACACGAGCAATTTACTAATGTTGCCTTTGGCGCTTCGCCGAGGTAGGCACAAACCCCTCACAATCACCGGAGGTGGCCAAGAACAATCACCAACTCTTGCCAATGCCTCCAAGCTGCTCCAAGCCGTCTAGGTGGCGGCAACCACCAAGAGAAACAAGAATCCCGCAGCAAATCAACCACCAAGTGCCAACTAGATGCAATCTCACAATGCAAATGCACTTGGATCACTCAATCTCACTTCGAATATGCAAACAAGCAAGAGAGATGAGTGGGAGGGGAGTTGCTTAGCTCAAAGTGCTCACAAGTATGTCAAATGTCCAAGAGTGAGAGCCTTGAGCCGGCCAACGAGTATTTATAGACGTACCCCTTCGAATATAGCCGTTACTCACTTGAAATAGCTGCAGTCGTGCTGACCGGACGCACTGGTCCAACTGACCGGACGCACCGGTCACGCAACGGCTAGTTTTCGAACCACTGACCGGACGCGCTGGTCGCAAAGACCGGACGCGCTGGTCACGACCGGACGCGCTGGTCACGACCGGACGCGCCGGTCCCGTGACTGACCGGACGCGCTGGTTAACCCTGAGTCGCGCAAAAACGAACCAGCGACCGGACGCGCTGAAGAACTGACCGGACGCCACAGTGCTCGCGTCCGGTCGGAGTCCAGTAAGCTCCCTGGACGACCGGACGTGTCCGGTCGCCTGTGACCGGACGCGCCTCGCGTCCGATCAAACAACTGAAAACCGCGCAGACACTGGACACTGACCGGACGCGTCCGGTCAAATAGTGACCGCGTCCGGTCCAGCGTCCGGTCACCACTATGACCTCCGTTCGCTTCCGTTTGATTTCCGTTTGATTTCCGACTTCCAGCGTAGTGGAAAATAGGCGTTTCAATTCCTCGAAAACGCCTGAATCCCACCGAGCCTGCGAGGCGGGAGGGAGAGAGGACCCCAAACCCTCTCTACCGCTCAAACTCCACCGCCTTCGCAAACGTGCTAACATCACCAAGTGATCATCACTATGTGCATGTGTGTTAGCATTTTCACAATCATTTTTCGAGGCGTTATTAGTTCTATCCAAATGCATATGATCATGAAATGCACACCTAGAGGCACTTAGGAGTTCAATAGCCGCGTCATTCCCCTCTTTATAGTACGGCTATCTATCCTATAATGTAACCACACCCACTAGGTGTCTTGGTTACTAAAACACAACCCTTAAGCATATACCTTTGCCTTGATCACGTAGGGTTGCGTCCAAATCCAAGTGTGGCCATCATGATCACCATGTCCATCTTGCCACCAACCCTGGAATGTACTAATCCTCATATGCTACATACAACTTAGGCATAGGATTAGTACTTAGGCATTGTCACTAATTACCAACACCAAACATAGGACTTTCAATCTCCCCCTTGTTGGTAATTGGTGACAACCCTTTCACAAAGATATTATGATAAAATTTTGATTGAACCCATGTCACATTGTCCAAGTATATTACCATGTGTAAGAATTATGGACATGTGATCATGAATTCAAATTGATAGCAATGGCTCCCCCTACATGTATGCTATATGTTTGGATTTTGGAAGCATACATGTTAGATAGGAAAGATTAGGAGCATTGACTACCAATAGGTGCTAAATGTTTTAGATTATAGACCTTTGAAGCGTGATACCATCGGAGTAGCGATAAACACCATCTTAGCACCTTGTGTAGTTAGATACCACTTGGAAAAGCACAAACATAACTAGAAACCTCGTGAGATCAACATTATAAGCAAGGCTCTAGTACCACTTTGAAAAACATGAAGCAAGAGAAATCTAACTACTTCCTACTCATGCTAGTACTTCAATACACCATTCAATTGTATACTAGCAAGTCACCACACAAGCAAAGTATTGGAGAAAAAGAAATGCATAACTATGCGTCATACATATGAAGTGCACAAGGAAATGCAACATTCATGTTTAAGAGCTTGCTCCCCCTACTTGTGTGCTCAAAATTTTAGTTGATCCCCTTCTTTTATCAAATTCTCCTCTTTTTAGAATCTGAACAACATTTTTCAATCTGAACAACATTTTTCTCCCCCTTTGTGCTTCTCCCCCTTTGAGTTCTATCTTTGTGTTATCAATTCTCTCCCCCTTTGGCACCAATGACCACAAGGGACCAATTTTAGATAGATTATCATGTTGAATTATGGGGTGAGGATCAAGTTTGTGATTCAACCTAGATTGCTTGCATAAATAAAATGCTTCGGTTTGATCCAAGGGCAAGCTTCTTCACACCTCACTAGAAGGGTTATCATGCACCATGTTGAAGCAAATATTTAGACAAGTTTTCTAGATTAAACACTTAGGATCACAAGCTACTTAAACAAGTTATATGCTACCACTAGATCATACAAGTCATAGAAACAATAGTGGCACCATATAAACTTCAAATTCATTTGATTTTCATGAATGAGCCTATAACATGTAAATTATGACTAGATGCACTAAACAAGTCCTTAGCATAGAATGTATGACATGTCAACCAATTGTACCTTGGGGCTCGAAGGAGAGGCATGTCATAACATTGGGGTGCATCAACTCATGTTGGAGAAGTCAATTATGTTCAACTCATTCTTTAGCTTGTGAAATCTCTTCTCGTCAAGTGGCTTGGTGAATAGATCGGCTAGTTGATCTTCGGTGCCCACACTCTCAATAGCAATGTCACCCTTTTGTTGATGATCTCTAATGAAATGATGACGAACATCAATATGCTTTGTTCTTTGATGTTGAATCGGATTGTTGGTTAGCTTCACGGCACTTTCATTGTCACATAGCAATGGCACATTCTTAAAGTTGATTCCAAAATCCTTCAATGTTGCCTTCATCCACAAGATTTGTGCACAACAACATAGCAATGGCACATTCTTAAAGTTGATTCCAAAATCCTTCAATGTTGCCTTCATCCACAAGATTTGTGCACAACAACTACCCCGCGGCGATGTATTCGGCCTCGACGTAGATAGTGCAATACTATTTTGTTTCTTGGATGACCATGAGACAAGTGATCTTCCCAACAATTGACAAGTCCCGGAAGTGCTCTTTCTCTCAACTTTGTCACCGGCATAGTCGGAATCCGAATATCCAACTAGCTCAAAGCTTGCACCTTTGGGATACCATAATCCAATATCTTGTGTATGCTTCAATACCTCAATATCTCTTTGTTGCCTTCAAATGACTTTCTCTTGTGAGGCTTGAAATCTTGCACACATGCATACACTAAACATCACATCGGGCCTTGATGCCGTCACATAGAGTAGGCTACCAATCATTGATCTATATAGCTTTTGATCCACCATGTTGCCATTCTTGTCACTATCCCAGCTTCCACTAGTGCCCATTGGGGTTGTAATGCCCTTTGCATCTTCCATGCCAAACTTTTTGAGCATATCTTTGATGTACTTGGTTTGGCTCACAAATGTTCCTTCCTTCATTTGCTTGATTTGAAGTCCAAGAAAGAACTAAGTCACCGATCATTGACATTTCAAATCATTTGCCATCATTTCCCAAACTCATCACAATAATCTTGATTGGTTGAACCAAAGATAATATCATCAACATATATTTGCAACACAAACAGTCTTTTCCAATCTTCTTGGTGAAGAGAGTAGTATCCACTTTGCCCATGACAAATCCTTTAGTTAGCAAGAAGTCCCTCAATCTTTCATACCATGCTCTTGGTGCTTGCTTCAATCCATACAAAGCTTTCCTTAACTTATATACATGGTTGGGTTTCTTGTCATCTTCAAACCGGGAGGTTGCTCCACATACACCTCCTCTTGAATGTACCCATTGAGAAATGCACTCTTTACATCCATTTGATATAGCTTGATATTGTGAGCACAAGCATAGGCAAGTAAGATCCTAATTGCTTCCAATCTTGCAACCGGGGCATACGTTTCACCAAAGTCAAGACCCTCTATTTGTGTGTAACCTTGAGCCACTAGTCTTGCTTTGTTCCTTACTACTATCCCATCTTGATCTTGCTTGTTGCGAAAGACCCATCTTGTTCCAATAACATTGTGATCCTTAGGCCTTTCAACTAGTTCCCATACTTCATTTCTCTTGAAGTTGTTGAGCTCTTCATGTATTGCATTTACCCAATCCGATCTCTCAATGCTTTATCAATGTCCTTAGGTTCTTCCATTGACACAAAAGAAGAGTGAGCACAAAACGATGCCAATCTTGATCTAGTTTGAACTCCCCTTTGTATGTCACCAATGATGGAATCCAATGGATGATCTCTTGCAATGTTAGTGGTTGAAGCACTTGGACTTGATTGCTTGGATGTTGATGTTGATCATGAGTTGGAGATGATGAACTAGCCACTTGTTGATCTTGTTGCACTTGAGATGATGTACTAGCTTGATTTTGCATTAGAGACCCACTAGCTTGTGTAATTGGACTTTGGAGCACTTGACCTTGTTTTCATCCACATCAATCACTTGCTTCGGCCTAATATCTCCAATATCCATTTCTTTTATAGCATTGGTCAATTGAGTTCTCTCACATCATCCAAGTTATTTTCCTCATCTTGAGAGCCATTTGTTTCATCAAACTCAACATCATGAACTTCTCAAGTAGCCACTAGCCAAATTCCAAACTCTATAAGCTTTGCTAGTAGTGGAGTAACCAAGTAAGAATCCTTCATCACATTTCTCTCAAACTTGCTCAATCTAGAGCCTTCTTCAAGATTAGCATTTGCAACCAAATACCTGAAAGTATGCAATGTTGGGCTTTCTTCCATTTAAGATCTCATATGGTGTCTTCTCTAGAAACTTGTGGCAATAGAGGCGATTGCTATAGAAGCAAGCCGTGTTGATTGCTTCGGCCCAAAATGAATGACTCACATTATACTCATTCAACATTGATCTTGCCATATCAATCAAGGTTCTATTCTTCCTCTCAACTAAGCCATTTGATTGAGGTGTATGTTGGGCATTCTTAACGTCACTACCAAAAGTAGACTTAGTTTTCTAATTCTGATAACGGCACCAAGAATGCCAAACCTATCCCTCATGCCACTTAAGCCAAGTTGTCATCCCCAGCATGACATGAGAGACGCGGTATTGAAATATGCATTTGCTCATCAATAACCGAGAAGTATTCCAGGTATCGTTATTTATATTTTTACCACTGGGAAGGGATTTCTAAGTATCATGGTTGATAATGGAATGAGAATATGGAGCTGAGTACACATCATTGCATGTATAACCGAGAGTATTTATCAATCTCTTTATACAGGTATAAATGTCACATTAAGTAAAGGTAAAGTGATAATGGTGACAAAGATAATTAATCTGATCAGCTAGCCACATATAATAATGATAAGCACCTCAACAGATATTCTAGCAAGTCATTAGCATGGAATTAGGATGAACTACAAAGATATTCCCTAAGTTATTATTAACTATAAAGTCTAGCATATCATAGTTAGTGCAATTATACTTGGCAATCATGGTGAGAAAAGACTATATCCATGCATAGTGAATATTAGCAAGGAAGATGAAGAACATAGCAATCACTCCCCTGTAATAGTGTTGCTCTGCCTGCCCTATACACGAGAGGGGGACTATATAAGAATCAACGAAGCTGTCACTATCGCGAACTACCCCACAATCCGGCATATAGGGTGCAATCGCAGATAAATACGGTATAGACACCACGTCTACACAATAGTTATCATTCACCCACTGTACACATGGATAAACGCTATACGATCCTAGGCATGTATATAATTCCAATCTAACTAAGCCAAGCATATAACTATGATAAACTAAGAACAATATAATTGCAAATATAATCAAGTAGAGCAAAGTCATAATCAATATATTGAAATAGAACAAAGTCATATTCACAATATTGAAGAACAATGATGAACAATTGAAGAACAAGAGAGGAATTACCAAGAATCCTCTTGACAGATCCGGGAACCAATCGAAGATTGACTCCTTCTAGTTCTAATCCTATGTAGCTATGCTAACTAGAGATCTAGTTGATGTGGTGGCTCTAGGGCTTGATCAGAGGCTCTCCTCCTGAATTAGGGTTTGAAGTATGAGACGAGGGCCTCTCCTCCAGGGGCAGGGGCCTTGCTTATATAGCCCTTTCGGATGAATCTGGGCCGTTGGATCAAACCGACATTGATCGTGCGGTTTTCCTTGATCCTCTAGGTCGGTGGAGCATAATCCTCGAGGCGGAGCCTGATTGGTCCACAGGAGGGGGCGGGCGCCCTGGGGACTAGGGCGGGCGCCCTGTCTCCGGCCCCGTTACGCCTCCCGTTCGTTCCCGTGGCTTCTGGAGTCTTCTAGATGCAAGATAATTACGTGTTCGGTTAATATCCCGTCATTAATCCGACATGTGGGCCTTTCTTCCGTATTTCCTGATAACCCCCTGCAGAAATAGATAAACAGCAAAACTCGTGGAATTCTGTCAGATAAAACCCTAAGTCTAGGTGTTGGTTTCATTTGGATCCTTTTCTCTATTTATTTGATAGTTATAATTGATACTTAAGGACCGTCAACAAACTCCCCCAAGCTTACCTCTTGCTCGTCCCTGAGCAAGGAGAGACTCAGTAGTTGCTGAAATGCCTTTGAATTTTGACGGTACACATGCTTTCAAATAGAGTCTCATCTCTGAGTTAAAGTAAACTGTCAAGACTTAAAACTTACTCATTATACCTTTCACCATGGGGCTTGCAACCGTCACCTTTGTCTTGAGCGGTTAAAAGATAGAACAGTCTAGTCAAGCGCCATGTCTCTTATTCTTGATCAGCTATAGCTCTTGGAGTTTTTTGCAGATTTTCAAATAAAACTCAGAGATTCCTTGTATGACTCTCTCAGGTCTCTCTTTTGAGGTATTTCTGGATCCTCACCAAGGCAGTAATGATGTCTGCCTTCTCTCAAAGCAAAGTATGTAGTATTTGTGGTATAAGGCAGAGTGACATTGCCTTCTCTCTCATTCTATTCTAATAAGGCTTTTGATATCTGGAGCTCATCGGTGGGAGATAAAGTATACATACTTACAAGACATTTATTGCATAGTCAAACCATGGATCCAGAGAAACAAGCCAATAAGTCAAATCAAGATGTGCATGTGTGGCGAATAAATGGTGTATGGTGGTAGTGATGATAACAATGATGAAAGTCTAATTCTACTTTTGCTCTTTTTGAGGGGATACGTACCTTTCTTGCTTTTAAAGCTCTTGAGGAGAATGAGGTGCTCTATATTTTCTCTTTTTTTTTCTCAGGTGGGTATCTTGTACCCCTAATTCTACTGTCGGACACTTGTCCATTTTTACCTCTCTTCTCACACTTTTTCTTTTTTTTCATCGAGGTTCCGAGCACTTGCTCCTTTTTATTTCCTCGTATCTTTTTCTTTTCGAGGTTCCGGGCACTTGCCCCTTTTTATTTCCTCGTATAGAGCACTCATCTCCTTAGAACAATATAGCAAGTGGTAGTAACCAAAATAGCTTGAGCATTTATTTCACAGGGGATAACAAGAATGGGAAAATATTTTTGGCTATTCTCTCTCGGATTAGGAGTAGAATAATTTTATGTGGATCTGGAGATGAGAATGAGTGGATATATGTGGATGCGTACTTCCGGAGTAGAAGCAGCATGTATGAGTGATCGTGCAAGTGAATCTTGATTTTAACCGCATGACAAGCTCCTAAGGTATGGCTTAAAGTCTAGCAAGCATGTATGTATGGCTGTGGTAGGAACTTAAATTCTCATCATACAGGAACTCATCATGTAGCATTTTAAGATTTTCAAAGATAAAATTCTCCAGAATTCTAGCATCTCTAGGAATAGATAAACAGCAGCTCAACCTTCCCATATCATATCCGTTAACAACTTAGACTTTAGATCAAGTTCTCTTCCCACAAGTTCAGGTTTAGAGCAAGCTTTAAATGATAACAGTTATGTCTAAACTTAGAGAGAAAACTTCAAATTTGAAAATTAGGCAAAGCAACTATTCATCATATCCATGCTAGAGTTTTATTATTTAGATTCAGTTTAGCATAGCCACTTTATTTATTTATTAAAACACACTAAGCAAAAGATATAGGTATATATATATAAGCACAAAATCTTTATTTGGTTTTTTTTTCATAGTTATGTATATTTTTATTTTTATAAGGTAGAAGTATATATAAATATAAAGATAAAGATAGAAATACTTAGCAAGATAATGGGGGTGCTCTCCCCCAAGCTGGATCTTAACATAATCTCTTCTGATGTAGCTAGCAGATGGCGGAGGTGTATTTGAAAGTCGGCAGCACCCTGACAGCGATTAGAATGTCCTCTGTCTGCTAGTCTCCTTGAATTCTGTGAAGCTCAAATAGACAACAAAGCTTTGTGGAACTGATTAAGTGTTAGCATAAATATCTAGCTTTTATCATGCTGAGCCTCCTTGATTTTTTTATGTTGTTTTTTTTCTTTTATAAAGCAGAAGAAAATATTTATGTATTTATTATATATATATTTTTTATGCCACCACAGTGAATGTACTTATGGGTTTTATGCCACTCGCATACTCACATGGGGCTTTAGGGTTTTTAACATTTTTATTTTCTTTTTAAGATAGTATGAATATGATTAACTAAGCAAACTATTTAAGATAAAGTAAATAATTAAAAAGGAAAGGATAACTACCAAGTTACCTCTTGGCAAGGCATTCGGTGTTTTTAAGTCCTCCGAACGGGACTCTTATTCGTTCAGTCGTCCTGGGACTTGGTGGATGGCGTAGTCGGTGGTTCTGGCAGCGCCTCCACTTCATGTACAACTGTCTTTTCTTTCCATACCTGTCTCGGTGCTTTGGTCTCCTCAGGACAGTGTTGGTTGAGTGGTATGTCTTCAGATCTTACCACTTCTCCTTCATAATCTGCCCATCCGTCCTTGATGACCTGTTGCTTCTGATTGTGGTTACGCCGCCTTCTTCTTGTCCTGACCTGCTTGGATTCTTCAAATACATAGTTAGGGTCAGTAAAGTAAAGACGTACCTTCTCAGAGGGGAAGTGCATGTGGACTTCTCCAGTTCCAATGTAAATGATTGCTTTGACAGTACTAAGGAATGGTCTTCCAAGGATGATGGGTGGATCATATTCATCTTCTCCCATGTCAATAACCTGAAAGTCTGTATGGACAAAGTGATCGTCTATCTTGATAGGGACGTCAGTTACTGTACCTTCGACCTGTCAGAATGTCTGATCTGCCATCTGGAGCTGAATATATGTTGGGTTTAAGGGCATGGTTCCGAACAAAAGTTCATAGGTGACCTTGGCCATTATGTTGACGCCCGACCCAGTGTCGCAAAGTGTCTTGTAGAAGTGGAACCCATTAATGGAGCAATAAATGCTTGGCATACCTGGGTCGTCCTTCTTAGGCAAGAACGGTGACTTGAGTTGGCGATCTTGACCTTTGTGCACGGCAGTGACCATCTTAGCTGTCTCAGTCCATACTTGCTTCTTGCTCTTGTTCCTCCTGTTGGTCCTCTTTCTTGGTTCATATTGGGGTTGCTCTGGGATTTGTGCGGTCTTGTTCTTGAAGGAAAACGTTTCCTTCCTCCCCTTGATGTAGAAACTGATCTTGGCAGCACTACCATAGATGACAGCTCCCGCGGTGTTCAGGAATGGTCTCCCTAGGATGACGGGAGCCCTCTCATCAGAACCGGTCTCTATCACTACGAAGTCTGCTGGAGCGTACGAGGAACCAACTCGGACACAGATGTTCTTCAATATTCCTCTCGGGAAACTCAGTGTCCTATCTGCAAGCTGCAAACACATGGTTGTTTCTAATAATGGTTGTGAAAAGAGTTTTTCATAGAGTACCCTGGGCATGATGTTGACGCTGGAGCCAAAGTCACAGAGTGCTTCTGGGAAGTCTCGCATGCCGATGGAGATCGGGATGACGGGGCGTCCTGGATCGCCTCTCTTGACCAGTAGACGGTCAGTACTTACTTCCACGATAGGCTTACTCCAGTAATCTCCTGCATCAAACATGTCTACAAGATTTGCAGATTCTAGTCCTTCTGGTTGTGATGGTATATCGGGGTTAGTAGCAGGAACAGCAGCAGCTATTTGATTCAACTGAGATTCAATCATTTTATTAAAGCTAATCTGGTTCTTGATGGCAGTAGAGAAATTATCCATTCTATTATTTATATTTTCTAGTATTTTATCATTAGATGCCAATTTCTTAGACAGGTTATCCATTAGCTTTCCTTGGTTGGACACTAACTCTCTCAAAGGTGGATAATTATTATTATTATTGAAAGAATTGTTACCTTGGTAATTACCTGAGTAGTTAGGCCTCTGTTGATTCCAACCTTGATTCTGCTGAGGACGGTTGTAGTAGTAGTTGTTGTTATTGTTGATGTAGTTCACGTCCTCCAGCAACTCAGGACAGTGATTGCCCGAGTGTCCAGTACCTCCACACTCCTCACAAGTCATGTGGGAGTCGTAGACGTGCATGACTTCTTTCTTTTCTCCAGCTCGATCATCGAGCTTCTTCATGAGTAGGTCTAGCTTGGCAGACAGCATGTCTACCTCCTTGAGCTGGTGCATACCTCCACCTCTCTTGCGTGTCTAAGTTCTTTCTTCATTCCAACCTTGGTTGGATGCCATCTTCTCCACAAGAGCTGTGGCTTGAGGTATGGTGAGTGATAGGAATGCTCCTCCGGCTGCAGCATCCATGGTTTCACGGGCACTGTTAATGAGCCCATGATAAAATGTCTGCATCAACAGCCAGCTTTCCATTCCATGATGGGGACATTCTAGGATGTAGTCTTGGAAGCGCTCCCATGCTTCTGGAACGGATTCATCATGTTGTTGCTGAAAACTTGTAATCTTCCCACGGAGAGCATTGGTCTTGCCCATGGGAAAGAATTTGGCCAGAAAGTTCGTGGAGCAGAGTGCCCACGTAATGTTCTTCTCCTTTGTAGCGTAGAACCACTGCTTCGCTCTCCTCAACAGTGAGAATGGGAAAAGGCGAAGTAGTATGGCGTCTCTGGGGACTTCAGCCATGGTGAAAGTGCTGCAGATCTCCAGGAAGTGTTGGAGATGAGCACTAGCATCTTCGTGTGGCTTCCCACAGAACTGGTTAGCTTGCACCATGTTGATGAGCCCAGGCTTGAGCTCGAAGTTGCGGTCGATCTCCCCAGCAGGTCCAGTGCGGATGTTGTCCGTAGTGGGAGCTGAGAACTCGCGGATCGACTTGTTCGCCATGACTTCGAATTCAGTCGACAAATTCCGGATGAAACTTCGGCGGTCTTCGGATTTGGATGAAGCTTTGTGCTGAAGTGTTGATGATGTCTTCCTGAGCTTGGCTCTTGTTCTTCTGAATAAGGCTTCGGGATCGTCAACAAAGTTATCTAGAAGATGTCTTCTATTCATGCATCACCCTGCAATAAATAATCAAAATGGAAAATACAGGGGTAAAACTGTATAAGAGAATTGATAAGCTCGATCAGATTAGTGATGCAAATGATGACTCAAAGTTCCGTATTCATTCCTACTTAGTAATCAACCTTCCCCGGCAACGGCGCCAAAAATGCTTGTTGGGCATTCTTAACGTCACTACCAAAAGTATTCTTAGTTTTCTAATTCTGATAACGGCGCCAAAAATGCCAAACCTATCCCTCATGCCACTTAAGCCAAGTTGTCATCCCCAGCATGACATGAGAGACGCGGTATTGAAATATGCATTTGCTCATCAAGATAAATAATAAAAGGGATCTGGAAGCGCACAGATTAATACCGATGTAGCATTTTAACCGGGAAGTATTCCAGGTATCGTTATTTATATTTTTACCACTGGGAAGGGATTTCTAAGTATCATGGTTGATAATGGAATGAGAATATGGAGCTGAGTACACATCATTGCATGTATAACCGAGAGTATTTATCAATCTCTTTATACAGGTATAAATGTCACATTAAGTAAAGGTAAAGTGATAATGGTGACAAAGATAATTAATCTGATCAGCTAGCCACATATAATAATGATAAGCACCTCAACAGATATTCTAGCAAGTCATTAGCATGGAATTAGGATGAACTACAAAGATATTCCCTAAGTTATTATTAACTATAAAGTCTAGCATATCATAGTTAGTGCAATTATACTTGGCAATCATGGTGAGAAAAGACTATATCCATGCATAGTGAATATTAGCAAGGAAGATGAAGAACATAGCAATCACTCCCCTATAATAGTGTTGCTCTGTCTGCCCTATACACGAGAGGGGGACTATATAAGAATCAACGAAGCTGTCACTATCGCGAACTACCCCACAATCCGGCATATAGGGTGCAATCGCAGATAAATACGGTATAGACACCACGTCTACACAATAGTTATCATTCACCCACTGTACACATGGATAAACGCTATACGATCCTAGGCATGTATATAATTCCAATCTAACTAAGCCAAGCATATAACTATGATAAACTAAGAACAATATAATTGCAAATATAATCAAGTAGAGCAAAGTCATAATCAATATATTGAAATAGAACAAAGTCATATTCATAATATTGAAGAACAATGATGAACAATTGAAGAACAAGAGAGGAATTACCAAGAATCCTCTTGACAGATCCGGGAACCAATCGAAGATTGACTCCTTCTAGTTCTAATCCTATGTAGCTATGCTAACTAGAGATCTAGTTGATGTGGTGGCTCTAGGGCTTGATCAGAGGCTCTCCTCCTGAATTAGGGTTTGAAGTATGAGACGAGGGCCTCTCCTCCAGGGGCAGGGGCCTTGCTTATATAGCCCTTTTGGATGAATCTGGGCCGTTGGATCAAACCGACATTGATCGTGCGGTTTTCCTTGATCCTCTAGGTCGGTGGAGCATAATCCTCGAGGTGGAGCCTGATTGGTCCACAGGAGGGGGCGGGCGCCCTGGGGACTAGGGCGGGCGCCCTGTCTCCGGCCCCGTTACGCCTCCCGTTCGTTCCCGTGGCTTCTGGAGTCTTCTAGATGCAAGATAATTACGTGTTCGGTTAATATCCCGTCATTAATCCGACATGTGGGCCTTTCTTCTGTATTTCCTGATAACCCCCTGCAGAAATAGATAAATAGCAAAACTCGTGGAATTCTGTCAGATAAAACCCTAAGTCTAGGTGTTGGTTTCATTTGGATCCTTTTCTCTATTTATTTGATAGTTATAATTGATACTTAAGGACCGTCAACAGTGTATACTTGGCTGAAAATTGATGTTTGATTCCAAGCTCATCACATAGCTCATCAATTCTTGTATTTCTAAACTCACTTCCATTGTCACTTCTCACTTTCTTGATTGTGGTCTCAAATTTATTTTGCACTCTCTTGATGAACTTCTTGAATATGTCAAATACATCACTCTTGTCCCCAAGAAAGAATACCCATGTGTATCTAGTGAAATCATCCACAATCACAAAACCATACTTGTTACCACCAATGCTTGTGTATGTAGTTGGCCCAAATAGATCCATGTGCAACAACTCAAATGCCTTGGAGGTACTCATGATGCTCTTCAATGGATGAGTGTTGCCCACTTGCTTTCCGGCTTGACATGCACTACATAGCTTATCCTTCTCAAATGTGACATCCTTCAAGCCTCTAACTAAGTCATGCTTCACTAACTTGTTCAATTGCTTCATGCCAACATGACCAAGTCTTCTATGCCATAACCAACCCATACTTGATTTGGTGAGCAAGCATGTTGAAAGTTGAGTGTCACTAGCATTGAAATCAACCAAGTATAGATTCTCATATCTAAAACCCTTGAAGATCAAATTGGAGCCATCAACACTAACTATCTCCACATCATCAACACCAAATATGCACTTGAAACCGAGATCACACAATTGAGCAACCGAGAGAAGATTGAAGTTCAACTTTTCAACTAGGAGCACATTGGAAATGCTATGATCATTTGAGATTGCAATCCTTCCAAGAGCCTTCACATCACCCTTGCTATTGTCACCAAATGTGATACTATCAATGCCACTATCATTTGATTTGAGAGAGTTGAACATTCTTGAATCACCGGTCATATGTTGAGAGCACCCACTATCAAGCACCCAATGCCTTCCTCCGGCCTTGTAATTTACCTACAAAACAATTTAATGTCTTTTAGGTACCCATACTTGCTTGGGTCCTTGGAGATTAGTAACTAAGCTCTTTGGTACCCAAATGGCCTTCTTCTTTGGACCCACAATTGGTGTACCAACAAACCTAGCATGCACACCTTTCTCTCCCTTGGTAAGCACATAACAAGAATTAAAAGAAATGTAATCCATTTTAGCATGAAACTTGTTGTTCTTGTTCATTTTATTACAATTAATCTCTAGATGCCCAATTTGCTTGCATCTATTGCAATAACGACCATTGCTCTTCACAAAGAGAGACTTTGGAGTAGCAAAGGCCGCCTTGCCTTTCTTGGGAGTATAGCCCAAACCCTCTTTGTTAAGAGAGAACCTTTGGCTACCCAAGCATTTTAGCAAGCGGGCATCCCCACCATAGGCATTGCCTAATGCGCGGGTGAGATCATCCACCTCTCTCTTGAGAGTCTCATTCTCAACCACAAGTGATGAATCACTAGTAGTAGAGGTAGAGTTGGTTGTGGTGGATGATGATGAGCTACATGAAGCATCAGTAGGACCAACAAATAAAGAATCATCAATAATATCACATGTTAGTCCAATATCACAAGTGACAATCACTTGCTCCTCCTTAGCTTCCTTCATGAGCTTCTCCAACTTGAGGTCCTTCTCCTTGATGAGCTCAAGTAGAGAGGAGTGGGCTTCCTTAAGCCTTGTGTGAGCAACTTCAAGGTCCTCGTGGTCTTCCTTTAGACACTCACGAGAGGCCTCTAGCTCATCAAAGGATTTCCTAAGAGCTTTAAGCTCTTGTTCAATTCCTTTGCACTCCTTACTCTTTTTGAGAGCAACAAGCTCTTCCATCAAGGCATCATTTTCATTGCTCTTGGCAATGAGCTCTTGCTCCAAGATTTTACACTTCTTGGTTGTCCTCTTGTAGCCCTTGCTCATTTGATCTATTATGCCCAATAGATCATCCTTGAATGCAATGGGCTTCTCTTGCTTGACCTTGATCTCCTTCTTCTCATCTTCATCTTCATCATCATCATATTGAGCATCGGTCATGACATCTCCAAGCACTTGGTTTGGAGTCACCTTGTCCAAACCCTCTCTTTGGATCATCTTCCTCAAGATAGCAAACTTCTTAGGTAAGTTCATCAAGAACTTATGTTAGAAGTCCTTGTCCTTGACATCTTCTCCTAGACTCTTGAGATCATTGACAATAACTTGTAGCCTATAGAACATCTCCAGTATAGACTCATCATCCTTCATCTTGAAGCTTGCAAACTTTTCCTTGAGCATATAGAGCTTGGCACTCTTTACCATTGAAGTGCCCTCATATGTTTCCTCTAATCTTGTCCACACTTCACTTGCCATCTCAAGATCCTTGATTTGCTCAAAGACCTTTGCATCAATCCCATTGTAGAGAGTGTTGAGAGCCATAGTGTTGCATTGGTTGTTGATGCGGTCATTGTTGGTGAGGTTGTCGGGATCAATGATAGCATAATCATGATGTGTCACCTCCCAAACCTTCTCATTGATAGAGCCAAGATATTGCTTCATCTTTCTTTTCCAATGATCAAAAGATGAGACACCATTAAAGAATGGAGGCTTGCCCCCGACATGGTTGAACACAACTTGAGCCATCTTACACCGAGGTTGTTAATCCTTACAAACGGTGACCACGGCTTCGATACCACTTGAAAGGTCTTGATGGCTAGAGGGGGGTGAATAGCCTTTTAAAATTTTCTACAAAGACAAGCTAAACAAGTTTATCAAAACAACAAATAGCGAGATGCAAGTTTTGCTTAGCCTACGGGGTGTTTGCAAGCCACCTATCCAATTCACAATTCTAGTATAAAGGCACTCAACCGCATAAGTTAAACCGAGAAGGTAACTACAACTACAACTAGCAAGCTACACAAAAGAGCTACTCTAGCAAAGCAAACTAGCTAGCAAAGGTAACTAAGAAAGTAATGCGGAGTTGAGTTAGGAGGGTTTCACCGAGGGGCGAAGAATTGAGCCAACCAATATGATTAACAATGAATACCAAAACAACCGAACACCGGGATCAATCAATCACAATATGAAAGTGATGACACGAAGATTTATCCCGAGGTTCACGTGCTTGCCGGCACGCTAGTCCCCGTTGTGTCCCTCTTCACCACGTGGTTCGGTGGCTAATCGGTCTCACACCGAGCCTCTCAAAAGGCGCCACAAGAACCTACCAAATCGCAAAAGGTTGCAATGACACGAGCAATTTACTAATGTTGCCTTTGGCGCTTCGCCGAGGTAGGCACAAACCCCTCACAATCACTGGAGGTGGCCAAGAACAATCACCAACTCTTGCCAACGCCTCCAAGCTGCTCCAAGCCGTCTAGGTGGCGGCAACCACCAAGAGAAACAAGAATCCCGCAGCAAATCAACCACCAAGTGCCAACTAGATGCAATCTCACAATGCAAATGCACTTGGATCACTCAATCTCACTTCGAATATGCAAACAAGCAAGAGAGATGAGTGGGAGGGGAGTTGCTTAGCTCAAAGTGCTCACAAGTATGTCAAATGTCCAAGAGTGAGAGCCTTGAGCCGGCCAACGAGTATTTATAGACGTACCCCTTCGAATATAGCCGTTACTCACTTGAAACAGCTGCAGTCGTGCTGACCGAACGCGCTGGTCCAACTGACCGGACGCGCCGGTCACGCAACGGCTAGTTTTCGAACCACTGACCGGACGCGCTGGTCGCAACGACCGGACGCGCTGGTCACGACCGGACGCGCCGGTCCCGTGACTGACCAGACGCGCTGGTCAACCCTGAGTCGCGCAAAAATGAACCAGCGACCGGACACGCTGAAGAACTGACCGGACGCCATAGTGCTCGCGTCCGGTCGGAGTCCAGTAAGCTCCCTGGACGACCGGACGCGTCCGGTCACCTGTGACCGGACGCGCCTCGCGTCCGATCAAACAACTGAAAACCGCGCAGACACTGGACACTGACCGGACGCGTCCGGTCAAATAGTGACCGCGTCTGGTCCAGCGTCCGGTCACCACTGTGACCTCCGTTCGCTTCCGTTTGATTTCCGTTTGATTTCCGACTTCCAGCGTAGTGGAAAATAGGCGTTTCAATTCCTCGAAAACGCCTGAATCCCGCCTCGCAGGCTCGGCGGAAGGGAGAGAGGACCCCAAACCCTCTCTACCGCTCAAACTCCACCGCCTTCGCAAACGTGCTAACATCACCAAGTGATCATCACTATGTGCATGTGTGTTAGCATTTTCACAATCATTTTTCGAGGCGTTATTAGTTCTATCCAAATGCATATGATCATGAAATGCACACCTAGAGGCACTTAGGAGTTCAATAGCCGCGTCATTCCCCTCTTTATAGTACGGCTATCTATCCTATAATGTAACCACACCCACTAGGTGTCTTGGTTACTAAAACACAACCCTTAAGCATATACCTTTGCCTTGATCACGTAGGGTTGCGTCCAAATCCAAGTGTGGCCATCATGATCACCATGTCCATCTTGCCACCAACCTTGGAATGTACTAATCCTCATATGCTACATACAACTTAGGCATAGGATTAGTACTTAGGCATTGTCACTAATTACCAACACCAAACATAGGACTTTCACACATCCCACCTCAGTTGTAGGTGCCAATTTTGTAGTTGCATCTTTTTTAATCCTTGTTCAGAGAAAAATATAAAAGTAGTGAAAAAATAAAAAAATTTTGATTCCTACTAGTGCCTTTTGTAAAATTTTGGGAAAATTCAGGAAAAAGGAGAAATCCGGACTATTTGCTTGTTCTGTGAGTTCTTTCCATCGTCCTTTGTTTTCACCTTGTTGCGCTACGTTTGGACACGTCTTAGCCAGCACCCATGATTTGTACTTTGGATCCGGATTGAACAATCGCTAATCTGCATTCATTAATTGCTAATCCTTGCTGTCATATTGTGTGCCTACCCATAGCTCCATATATTCTTCTGTCAGCACAAGTTCATCTTGCAACTGTTTCCCATGCTGAACAACAGATAGTTTCACCACTTTGGCTTTGCCCTGTTTGGTTTCATCGAAATTACCAAAAAAATTCAGGAAAATAAAGAAGAAAATTGTTAAAGTTTTTGCTCGCTTTTCAAAGAACGTGCTGTATTTCTGTAGACCACATCCCACCTCAGTTGTAGGTGCCAATTTTGTGGTTGCATCTTTTTTAATCCTTGTTCAGAGAAAAATATAAAAAGTAGTGAAAAAATAAAAAAATTTGATTCCTACTAGTGCCTTTTGTAAAATTTTGGGAAAATTCAGAAAAAAGGAGAAATCCGGACTATTTGCTTGTTCTGTGAGTTCTTTCCATCGTCCTTTCTTTTCACCTTGTTGCGCTATGTCTGGACACGTCTTAGCCAGCACCCGTGATTTGTACTTTGGATCCGGATTGAACAATCGCTAATTTGCATTCGTTAATTGCTAATCCTTGCTGTCATATTGTGTGCCGACCCATAGCTCCACATATTCTTCTGTCAGCACAGGTTCATCTTGCAACTGTTACCCAGGCTCAACAACATATTTTTCACCACTTTGGCTTTGCCCTATTTGGTTTCATCAAAATTGCAAAAAAAAATTCAGGAAAATAAAGAAAAAAATTGTCAAAGTTTTTGCACGCTTTTCATAGAACGTACTGTATTTCTATAGACCACATCCCACCTCAGTTCTAGGTGCCAATTTTTGTGGTTGCATCTTTTTTTTATCCTTGTTCAGAGAAAAATATAAAAAAATAGTGAAAAAATAAAAAAATTTTGATTCCTACTAGTGCCTTTTGGAAAATTCCGAGAAAAATTCAGGAAAAAGGAAAAATCCGGACTATTTGCTTGTTCTGTGAGTTCTTTCCATCGTCCTTTGTTTTCACCTTGCTGCGCTACATCTCGACACATCTTAGCTAGTACCTGTGATTTGTACTTTGGATCCGGATTGAACAATCGCTAATCTGCATTCGTTACTTGCTAATCCTTGCTGTCATATTGGGTGCCTACGCATAGCTCCACATATTCTTCTGTCAGCACAGGTTCATCTTGCAACTGTTACCCATGCTCAACAACAGATAGTTTCACCACTTTGGCTTTGCCTTGTTTGGTTTCATCAAAATTGCCAAAAAAAATTCTTAAAAATAAAGAAAAAAATTGTCAAAGTTTTTGCACTCTTTTCAGAGAACGTGCTATATTTCTGTAGACCACATCCCACCTCAGTTGTAGGTGCCAATTTTGTGGTTGCATCTTTTTTAATCCTTGTTCAGAGAAAAATATAAAAAGTAGTGAAAAAATAAAAAAATTTTGATTCCTACTAGTGCCTTTTGTAAAATTTTGGGAAAAATTCAGGAAAAAGGAGAAATCCGGACTATTTGCTTGTTCTGTGAGTTCTTTCCATCGTCCTTTGTTTTCACCTTGTTGCGCTACGTCTAGACACGCCTTAGCCAGCACCCGTGATTTGTACTTTGGATCCGGATTGAACAATCGCTCATCTGCATTCGTTAATTGCTAATCCTTACTGTCATATTGTGTGCCGACACATAGGTCCACATATTCTTCTGTCAGCACAGGTTCATCTTGCAACTGTTATCCATGCTCAACAACAGATTGTTTCACCCTTTGGCTTTGTCCGGTTTGGTTTCATCAAAATTGCCAAAAAAATTCAGAAAAATAAAGAAAAAAATTGTCAAAGTTTTTGCACGCTTTTCAGAGAACGAGCTGTAGTTCTGTAGACCACATCCTACCTCAGTTGTAGGTGCCAATTTTTGTGGTTGCATCTTATATGATCCTTGTTCAGGAAATATAAAAAAATAGTGAAAAAATAAAAAAATTTGATTCCTACTAGTGCCTTTTGTAAAATTCCGGGGAAAATTCAGGAAAAAGGAAAAATCTGGACTATTTGCTTGTTCTGTGAGTTCTTTCCATCGTCCTTTGTTTTCACCTTGTTGCGCTACATCTCGACACGTCTTAGCCAGCACCTGTGATTTGTACTTTGGATCCGGATTGAACAATCGCTAATCTGCATTCGTTAATTGCTAATCCTTGCTGTCATATTGTGTGTCTACCCATAGCTCGAGATATTCTTCTGTCAGCACAGGTTCATCTTGCAACTGTTACCCACACTCAACAACAGATAGTTTCACCACTTTGGCTTTGTCCTGTTTGGTTTCACCAAAATTGCCAAAAAAATTCTTAAAAATAAAGAAAAAAATTGTCAAAGTTTTTGCACGCTTTTCAGAGAACGTGATGTATTTCTGTAGACCACATCCCACCTTAGTTGTAGGTGCCAATTTTTGTGGTTGCATCTTTTTTTATCCTTGTTCAGAAAAAAATATAAAAAAATAGTGAAAAAATAAAAAAAATGATTCCTACTAGTGCCTTTTGTAAAATTCCGGGAAAAATTCAGGAAAAAGGAAAAATCTGGACTATTTGCTTGTTCTGTGAGTTCTTTCCATCGTCCTTTGTTTTCACCCTGCTGCGCTACGTCTCGACACGTCTTAGCTAGCACCTGCGATTTGTACTTTGGATCCGGATTGAACAATCGATAATCTGCATTCGTTAATTGCTAATCCTTGCTGTCAAATTGTGTGCCTACCCATAGCTCCACATATTCTTCTGTCAGCACAGGTTCATCTCGCAACTGTTACCCACGCTCAACAACAGATAGTTTCACCACTTTGGCTTTGCCCTATTTGGTTTCATCAAAATTGCCAAAAAATCCTTAAAAATAAAGAAAAAAATTGTAAATGTTTTTGCACGCTTTGCAGAGAACGTGCTTTATTTCTGTAGACCACATCCCACCTCAGTTGTAGGTGCCAATTTTTGTGGTTGCATCTTTTTTAATCCTTGTTCAGCGATTAAAATAAAAAGTAGTGAAAAAATAAAAAAAATTGATTCCTACTAGTGCCTTTTGGAAAATTCTGGGAAAAATTCTGGGAAAAGGAAAAATCCGGACTATTTGCTTGTTTTGTGAGTTCTTTCCATCGTCCTTTGTTTTCACCTTGTTGCGCTACATCTGGACACGTCTTAGCCAACACCCGTGATTTGTACTTTGGATCCGGATTGAACAATCGCTCATCTGCATTCGTTAATTGCTAATCCTTGCTGTCATATTGTGTGCCGACACATAGGTCCACATATTCTTCTGTCAGCACAGGTTCATCTTGCAACTGTTATCCACGCTCAACAACAGATTGTTTCACCACTTTGTCTTTGCCCTGTTTGGTTTCATCAAAATTGCCAAAAAAATTCAGAAAAATAAAGAAAAAAATTGTCAAAGTTTTTGCACGCTTTTCAGAGAACATACTGTATTTCTGTAGACCACATCCTACCTCAGTTGTAGGTGCCAATTTTTATGGTTGCAGAATATGATCCTTGTTCAGGAAATATAAAAAAAATAGTGAAAAAATAAAAAAAAATTGATTCCTACTAGTGCCTTTTGGAAAATTCCAGGGAAAATTCAGGAAAAAGGAAAAATTCGGACTATTTGCTTGTTCTATGAGTTCTTTCCATCGTCCTTTGTTTTCACCTTGCAGCGCTACGTCTCGACACGTCTTAGCTAGCACCTGTGATTTGTACTTTGGATCCGGATTGAACAATCGCTAATCTGCATTCGTTAATTGCTAATCCTTGCTGTCATATTCTGTGCCTACCCATAGCTCCACATATTCTTCTGTCAGCACAGGTTCATCTTGCAACTGTTACCCACGCTCAACAACAGATAGTTTCACCACTTTGGCTTTGCCTTGTTTGGTTTCATCAAAATTGCCAAAAAAATTCTTAAAAATAAAGAAAAAAATTGTCAAAGTTTTTGCACGCTTTTTAGAGAACGTGCTGTATTTCTGTAGACCACATCCCACCTCAGTTGTAGGTGCCAATTTTTGTGGTTGCATCTTTTTTAATCCTTGTTCAGAGAAAAATATAAAAAGTAGTGAAAAAATAAAAAAAATTGATTCCTACTAGTGCCTTTTGTAAAATTCTGGGAAAAATTCAGGAAAAAGGAAAAATCCGGACTATTTGCTTGTTCTGTGAGTTCTTTCCATCGTCCTTTGTTTTTACCTTGTTGCGCTACGTCTGGACACGTCTTAGCCAGCACCCGTGATTTGTACTTTGGATCCGGATTGAACAATCGCTTATCTGCATTCCTTAATTGCTAATCCTTGCTGTCATATTGTGTGCCTACCCATAGATCCACATATTCTTCTGTCAGCACAGGTTCATCTTGCAATTGTTATCCATGCTCAACAACAGATTGTTTCACCACTTTGGCTTTGCCCGGTTTGGTTTCATCGAAATTGCCAAAAAAATTCAGAAAAATAAAGAAAAAAATTGTCAAAGTTTTTGCACGCTTTTCAGAGAACAAGCTGTATTTCTGTAGACCACATCCTACCTCAGTTGTAGGTGCCAATTTTTGTGGTTGCATCTTATATGATCCTTGTTCAGGAAATATAAAAAAATAGTGAAAAAATAAAAAAATTTGATTCCTACTAGTGCCTTTTGGAAAATTCTGGGGAAAATTCAGGAAAAAGGAAAAATCTGGACTATTTGCTTGTTCTGTGAGTTCTTTCCATCGTCCTTTGTTTTCACCTTGTTGCGCTACATCTCGACACGTCTTAGCCAGCACCTGTGATTTGTACTTTGGATCCGGATAGAACAATCGCTAATCTGCATTCGTTAATTGCTAATCCTTGCTGTCATATTGTGTGTCTACCCATAGCTTGAGATATTCTTCTGTCAGCACAGGTTCATCTTGCAACTGTTACCCACGCTCAACAACAGATAGTTTCACCACTTTGGCTTTGTCCTGTTTGGTTTCACCAAAATTGCCAAAAAAATTCTTAAAAATAAAGAAAAAAATTGTCAAAGTTTTTGCACGCTTTTCAGAGAACGTGATGTATTTCTGTAGACCACATCCCACCATAGTTGTAGGTGCCAATTTTTGTGGTTGCATCTTTTTTGATCCTTGTTCAGAAAAAAATATAAAAAAATAGTGAAAAAATAAAAAAATTGATTTCTACTAGTGCCTTTTGGAAAATTCCGGGAAAAATTCAGGAAAAAGGAAAAATCCGGACTATTTGCTTGTTCTATGAGTTCTTTCCATCGTCCTTTGTTTTCACCTTGCTGCGCTACGTCTCGACACGTCTTAGCTAGCACCTGTGATTTGTACTTTGGATCCGGATTGAACAATCGTTAATCTGCATTCGTTAATTGCTAATCCTTGCTGTCAAATTGTGTGCCTACCCATAGCTCCACATATTCTTCTGTCAGCACAGGTTCATCTCGCAACTGTTACCCACGCTCAACAACAGATAGTTTCACCACTTTGGCTTTGCCCTGTTTGGTTTCATCAAAATTGCCAAAAAATCCTTAAAAATAAAGAAAAAAATTGTAAATGTTTTTGCACGCTTTGCAGAGAACGTGTTGTATTTCTGTAGACCACATCCCACCTCAGTTGTAGGTGCCAATTTTTGTGGTTGCATCTTTTTTAATCCTTGTTCAGCGATTAAAATAAAAAGTAGTGAAAAAATAAAAAAATTTGATTCCTACTAGTGCCTTTTGGAAAATTCTGGGAAAAATTCAGGAAAAAGGAAAAATCCGGACTATTTGCTTGTTCTGTGAGTTCTTTCCATCGTCCTTTGTTTTCACCTTGTTGCGCTACATCTGGACACGTCTTAGCCAACACCCGTGATTTGTACTTTGGATCCGGATTGAAGAATCGCTTATCTGCATTCGTTAATTGCTAATCCTTGTTGTCATATTGTGTGCCTACACGTAGCTCCACATATTCTTCTGTCAGCACAGGTTCATCTTGCAACTGTTATCCATGCCCAACAACAGATTGTTTCACCACTTTGGCTTTGCCCTGTTTGGTTTCATCAAAGTTGCCAAAAAAATTTAGAAAAATAAAGAAAAAAATTGTCAATGTTTTAGCACGCTTTTCAGAGAATGTGCTGTATTTTTGTGGTTGCATCTTATATGATCCTTGTTCAGGAAATATAAAAAAATAGTGAAAAAATAAAAAAATTTTGACTCCTACTAGTGCCTTTTGAAAAATTCCGGGGAAAATTCAGGAAAAAAGGAAAAATCCGGACTATTTGCTTGTTCTGTGTGTTCGTTCCATCGTCCTTTGTTTTCACCTTGTTGCGCTACGTCTCGACATGTCTTAGCCAGCACCTGTGATTTGAACTTTGGATCCGGATTGAACAATCGCTAATCTGCATTCGTTAATTGCTACCTCAGTTGTAGGTGCCACCTCAGAGAACGTGCTGTATTTTTGTACACCACATCCCACCTCAGTTGTTGGTGCCAATTTTTGTGGTTGCATCTTTTCTAGTCCTTGTTCAGAGGAAAATATAAAAAGTAGTGAAAAAATAAAAAAAATTTGATTCCTACTAGTGCCTTTAGGAAAACTCCGAGAAAAATTCACGAAAAAGGAAAAATTCAGACTATTTGCTTGTTCTGTGAGTTCTTTCCATCGTCCTTTGTTTTCACCCGTGATTTGTACTTTCGATCCGGATTGAACAATCGCTTATCTGCATTCGTTAATTGCTAATCCTTGCTATCATATTGTGTGCCTACCCATATGTCCACATATTCTTCTGTCAGCACAGGTTCATCTAGCAACTGTTACCCATGCTCAACAACAGATTATTTCACCACTTTGGCTTTGCCCTGTCTGGTTTCATCAAAATTGCCAAAAAAATTTAGGAAAATAAAGAAAAAAATTGTCAAAGTTTTTGCACGCTTTTCAGAGAACGTGGTGTATTTCTGTAGACCACATCCCACCTTAGTTGTAGGTGCCAATTTTTGTGGTTGCATCTTTTTTATCCTTGTTTAGTGAAAAATATAAAAAAAATAGTGAAAAAATAAAAAAATTGATTCCTACTAGTGCCTTTTGAAAAATTCTGGGAAAAATTCTAGAAAAAGGAAAAATTCGGACTATTTGCCTGTTCTGTGAGTTCTTTCCATCGTCCTTTGTTTTCACCTTGTTGCGTTACGTCTCGACACGTCTTAGCCAGCACCTGTGATTTGTACTTTGGATCTGGATTGATCAATCGCTAATCTGCATTCGTTAATTGCTAATCCTTACTGTCATATTGTGTGGCTACCCATAGATCCACATATTCTTCTATCAGTACAGGTTCATCTTGCAACTGTTACCCATGCTCAACAACAGATTGTTTCACCACTTTGGCTTTGCCCTGTTTGGTTTCATCAAAATTGCCAAAAAAATCAGAAAAGTTTTTGCACACTTTTCAGAGAACATGCTGTATTTCTGTAGAACACATCCCACCTCAGTTGTAGGTGCCAATTTTTGTGGTTGCATCTTTTTTGATCCTTGTTCAGAGAAAAATATAAAAAAATAGTGAAAAAATAAAAAACTTTTGATTCCTACTAGTGCCTTTTGGAAAATTTCGGGAAAAATTTAGGAAAAAGGAAAAATCCGGACTATTTGCTTCTTCTGTGAGTTCTTACCATCGTCCTTTGTTTTCACCTTGTTGCGCTACGTCTGGACACGTCTTAGTCAGCACACGTGATTTGTACTTTGGATCCGGATTGAACAATCACTTATCTGCATTCGTTAATTGCTAATCCTTGCTGTCATATTGTGTGCCTATCCATATGTCCACATATTCTTCTGTCAGCACAGGTTCATCTTGCAATGGTTACCCATGCTCAACAACAGATTGTTTCACCACTTTGGCTTTGCCCTGTTTGGTTTCATCAAAATTGCCAAAAAAATTCAGAAAAATAAAGAAAAAAATTGTAAAAGTTTTTGCATGCTTTTCAGAGAACGTGTTGTATTTCTGTAGACCACATCCTACCTCAGTTGTAGGTGCCAATTTTTGTGGTTGCATCTTATATGATCCTTGTTCAGAGAAATATAAAAAAAATAGTGAGAAAATAAAAAAAAATTTGATTCCTACTAGTGCCTTTTGGAAAATTCTGGGAAAAATTCAGGAAAAAAGGAAAAATCTGGACTATTTGCTTGTTCTGTGAGTTCTTTCCATCGCCCTTTGTTTTCACCTTGTTGCGCTACGTCTCGACACGTCTTAGCTAGCACCTGTGATTTGTACTTTGGATCTGGATTGAACAATTGCTAATCTACATTTGTTAATTGCTAATCCTTGCTGTCGTATTGTTTGCCTACTGTTGGGCATTCTTAACGTCATTTCCAAAAGTAGACTTAGTTTTCTAATTCTGATAACGGCGCCAAAAATGCCGAACCTATCCCTCATGCCACTTAAGCCAAGTTGTCATCCCCAGCATGACATGAGAGATGCGGTATTGAAATATGCAACTGCTCTTCTAAATAAATAATAAATAAGATCTGCAAGCGCACAGATTAATACCGATGTAGCATTTTAACCGGGAAGTATTCCAGGTATCGTTATTTATATTTTTACCACTGGGAAGGGATTACTAACATCAATGTTGATTATGGAATGGAATATAGGAATGAGTATCAATCATTGCATGTATAAGTGAGAGCATTCATCTATCTCTTGCATACAGGGGTAAGTGTCACATAAAATATAGATAAAGTATGAATGGTGACAAAGATAATTAATCTGATCAGCTAGCCACATATAATAATGATAAGCACCTCAACAAATATTCTAGCAAGTCATTAGCATGGTATTAGGACGAACTACAAGGATATTTCCTAAGTTATTCTTAACTATAAAGTCTAGCATATCATAGTTAGTGCAAGTACACTTGGCAATCATTGCGAGAAAGGACTACGCCCATGCATAGTGATATTATCAAGGAAGATGAGAAACATAGCAATCACTCCCCCGTAATAATGTTGCTCTGCCTGCCTTACACACGGGAGGGGGACTATATAAGAACCAACGAAGCTGTCACCATCGCGGACCATCCCACGATCCGGCATATAAGGTGCAATCGCAGATAAATATGGTCTAAGCACCACGCCTACACAATATTTATCATTTACCCATGGATCCGATGGATAAACGCTATACGATCCTAAACATGTATATAATTCCAATCTAACTAAGCCAAGCGTATAACTACGATAAACTAAGAACAATATAATCGCAAACATAAACAAGTAGAGCATAGTCATAATCAATATATTGAAATAGAACAAAGTTGTATTCATAATATTGAAGAACAATGATGAACAATGAAGAACAGTAAAGGAATTACCAAGAATCCTCTTGACAGATCCGGAAACCAATCGAAGATTGACTCCTTCTAGTTCTAATCCTATGTAGCTATGCTATACTAGAGATCTAGTTGATGTGGTGGCTCTAGGGCTTGATCAGAGACTCTCCTCCTGAGATTAGGGTTTGAAGAATTGAGAATGAGGGAGTGCCTCCTCCAGGGGCCAGGGGTCCTGCTTATATAGCCCCCTCAAGTGAACGTGGGCCGTCGGATCAAACCGACATTAATCGCATGGTTTTCCTTGATCCCTTAGGTCGGTGGAGCATAATCCGCGAGACGGAGCCTGATTGGCTCTCAGGCCAGGGCGGGCGCCCTAGGGAGCAGGGCGGGCGCCCTGCCTCCGGGCCCGTTCGGCCTCCCGTTCGATCTCGTGGCTTCTGGAGTCTTCTAGATAATAGAAAATCGGTGAACACATTATTATCTCTATGTAAACCCGACGTGTGGGCCTTTCCTCCATATTTTCTGATAACCCCCTGCAGAAACAGACAAACACCAAAACTCGTGGAATTCTGTCAGATAAAACCCTAAGTCTAGGTGTTGGTTGCATTTGGATCCTTTTCTTTATTTATTTGATAACTATATTTGGTACTTAAGGACCGTCAACAAACTCCCCCATGCTTACCTCTTGCTCGTCCCTGAGCAAGGATAGACTCATTATGGATCAGAATTGCTGCAACGCCTTTGAACGTTGACGGTACATATGCTTTCAAATAAGGTCTCATCCCTGAGTTAGAGTAAACTGTCAAGACTTAAAACTTACTCATTTTACCTTTCACCATGGGGCTTGCAACCGTCACCTGCATCTTGAGTGGTTAAAAGATAGAACGGTCTAGTCAAACGCCATGTCTCTTATTCTTGATCAGCTATAGCTCTGGAGTTTTTGCAAATTTTTCAAATAAAACTCAGAGATTCCTTGTATGACTTTCTCGGGTCTCTCTTTTGTGGTATTTCTGGATCCTTACCAAGGCAGTAATGGTATATGCCTTCTCTCTCAAAGTATGTGGTATTTATGGTATAAGGCGTAGTGACATTGCCTTCTCTCTCACCCTACTCTAATAAGGCTTTGATATCTGGAGCTCATAGGTGGGAGATACAGTATACATACTCATAGAACATTTATTGCATAGTCAAACCAAGGATCTAGAGAAACAAGTCAATAAGTCAAATCAAGATGTGCATGTGTGGTGAATGAGTGGTGATAACAAAAGTCTAATGCTCTTTTTAAGAGAATACATACCTTTCTTGCTTTTTAAAACTTTTGAGGGGAATGAGATGCTCTATTTTTTTCTCTCAGGTGGGTATCTTGTACCCCTAATTCTACTGTCGGACACTTGTCCATTTTTACCTCTCGTCTCACTTTTTCTTTCTTCGAGGTTCCGAGCACTCGCTCCTTTTTATTTCCTCGTATTTATATATATATATTTTTAGAGCAATCTCCCTCTTTTGAAAATATAGCAAGTGGTAGTAGAAATGACTTGAGCATTAACTTCATAGGGAATAACAGGAATGGGATAATGTTTTTGGCTATTCTCTCCTGGGTCAGGAGTAAAATAATTTTGGGTGAATCTGGAGATGGAAATGAGTGGATATATGTGGATGCGTACTTCCGGAGTAGAAGCAGCATGTATGAGTGAACGTGCAAGTGAATCTTGATTTTAACCACATGACAAGTTCCTAAGGGTCTACACAGCTTGACCACACTCAATGCCCATAAGCAGTAAGTAGTAAAAGTGCGGCTCCTAATCTAACAAGCATGTATATATGGCTGTGGTAGGAATTTAAACTCTCATCATACAGGAACTCATCATGCAACATTTTAAAGATTTTTTTTAAAGATATAATTCTCCAGAATTCTAGCATCTCTAGGAACAGATAAACAGCAGCTCAACCTTCCCATATCATATCCGCTAACAACTTAGACTTCAGATCAAGTTCTCTTCCCACTAGTTCAGGTTTAGAGCCAGTTTTAAATTATAACAGTTATGTCTAAACTAGAGAGAAAACAAATTTGAAAATTAGGCAGAGCAACTATTCATCATATCCATGCTAGAGTTTTATTTTCAAGATTCAGTTTAGCATAGCTACTCTATTTATTTATTAAACTAAGCAAATATATATAAACACAAAATATTTATTTGGGTTTTCATGATTATGCATCTTTTTTATTTTAATAAAGCATAGGTATAAATGTAGATAAAAATACTTATCGGGATAAATGGGGGTGCTCTCCCCCAAGCTGGATCTTGACGTAATTTCTTCTGATGTAGCTAGCAGGTGCAGAAGTGTATTTGAGTGTCGGCAGCACCCTGACAACGATTAGGATATCCTCCGTCTACTAGTCTTCTTGAATTCTGTGGAGCTCAAATAGACAACAAAGCTTCGTGGAACTTGATTAAGCGTTAGCATAAATATCTAGCCTTTATCATGTTTGAGCTTCCTTGATAAATGTCACTCTCTATTTTTATTTTCATTTTTATAGAACAGAAAAAATATATTATTATTTATTTTTTTATGCCACCACAGTGAATGTACTTATGGGTTTTATGCCACTCGCATACTCACATGGGGCTTACTGTTTTTAACATTTTTTTAGACAGAATGAACATGATTAACTGAGCAATAATTAAAGGGAAAATGATAACTACCAAGTTTACCTCTTGGCACGACGTTCGGTGTTTTTAAGTCCTCCGAACAGGACTTCTTTTCTTCTTAGTTGTCCTGGGATTTGGGTGGCGTAGACGGTGGTTCCGGCAGCGCCTCCTCTTCTTGTGTAACTGTCTTCGCTTTCCATACCCGACTTGGTGCTTCGGTCTCCTGTTGTGTATCCTCGGGCCTTATGACCTCTCCTTCATAGTCTGCCCATACGTCCTTGATGGTTTGCCTCCTTTGGTTACGTTTACGTCGCCTTCTTCTTGTCCTGACCTGCTTAGAATCTTCAACTATATAGTTAGGGTCATTAAAGTAGCGACGTACCTTCTCAGAGGGGAAATGCATATGGACTTCTCCGGTTCCAATGTAGATGATTGCATTGACGGTGCCTAGGAACGGTCTTCCTAGGATGATGGGTGGATCGTACTCGTCGTCTCCCATGTCAATGACCTAAAAGTCTGTATGGACAAAATGATCGTTAATTTTAACAGGGACATTGGTTACTATACCTTCGACCTTTCGGGATGTCTGATCTGCCATCTGGAGCTGAGTGTATGTTGGTTTTAAGGGCATGGTCCCGTACAAGAGCTGATAGGTGACTGTGGCCATTATGTTGACGCTTGATCCAGTGTCGCAGAGCGCCTTTTGAAAGGAGTATCCATTGATTGAGCACTCAATGCTTGGCACACCTGGGTCGTCCTTCTTGTTCAGGAAGGGCGACTTGAGTCGACCATCTTGACCTCCTTGAACTGCAGTGACCATCTTAGCTGATTCGGTCCATCCTTGGTTGTTCTTGTTCTGCTTGATCCTCCTGTTGGTCCCTCTTCCTTGGTTCATGTTGGGTTGCTCTGGGATTTGTGTAATCTTGTTCTTGAAGGAAAACGTCTCCTTCCTCCCCTTGATGTTGAAGTTGATCTTCGCAGCACTGGCATAGATGACAGCTCCCGAGGTGTTTAGGAATGGCCTTCCCAGAATTAACTGGTGACCTCTCACACACATGTTCTTTAATATTCCTTTAGGAAAGCTTAGTGTCCGATCTGCAAGCTGCAAACACATAGTTGTTTCTGATAAAGGATATGTAAAGAATTTTTCATAGAGTACCCTGGCATAATGTTGACGCTGGAGCCAAAGTCGCAGAGTGCTTCTGGGAAGTCCACCATGCCGATGGAGATCGGGATGACGGGCGCGTCCTGGATCGCCTCTCTTGACTGGCAGAAGGTCATTATGTACTCCGACAGCGGGATTACTCCAATAGTTACCTGCATCAAACATGTCTACAAGATTTGCAGATTCTAATCCTTCCGGTTGTGATGGTATACCGGGGTTAGTAGCAGGAACAGCAGCAGCTATTTGATTTAACTGAGATTCAATCATTTTATTAAAGCTAATTTGGTTTTTGATGGCAGTAGAGAAATTATCCATTCTATTATTTATGTTTTCTAGTATTTTATCATTGGATGCCAATTTCTTAGACAAGTTATCCATTAGCTTTCCTTGATTAGACACTAACTCTCATTATTTATGTTTTCTAGTATTTTATCATTGGATGCCAATTTCTTAGACAAGTTATCCATTAGCTTTCCTTGATTAGACACTAACTCTCTCAGGGGTGGAAAATTATTATTGTTGTTGTAAGAGTTATTACCTTGATAATTACCTGAGTAGTTACCTGAGTAGTTAGGCCTCTGTTGATTCCAACCTTGATTTTGTTGAGGACGGTTGTAGTTGTTGTTGTTGTTGATGTACCTTGCATCCTCAAGCATCTCAGGGCAGTGATTGCCTGAGTGTCCAGTATCTCCACATTCCTCACAAGTCATGTGAGAGTCGTAGACGTTCATGACTTCTCTTTTGTCTCCAGCTTTGTCATCGAGCTTTTTCATGAGTAGGTCTAGCTTTGCAGACAGCATGTCTACCTCCTTGAGCTGGTGCATACCTCCACCCTTCTTGCGTGTTTGAGTCCTCTCTTCGTTCCAACCTTGGTTGGACGCCATCTTCTCCACAAGGGCTGTAGCTTATGGTATGGTGAGTGATAGAAATGTGCCTCCAGCTGCAGCATCCATGGTATCACGAGCACTAGTGATGAGCCCATGATAGAAAGTCTGCATAAGTAGCCAGCTCTCCATTCCATGATGGGGACATTCTAGGATGTAATCTTGAAAGCGCTCCCATGCTTCTGGAACGGATTCATCATGTTGCTACTGAAAACTTGTAATCTTCCCACGGAGAGCATTGGTCTTGCCCATGGGAAAGAACTTAGCCAGAAAGTTTGTAGAGCAGAGTGCCCACGTAGTGTTCTTATCCTTCATCGCGTAGAACCACTGCTTCACTCTCCCCAATAGTGAGAATGGGAAAAGGCGAAGTAGTATGGCGTCTCTGGGAATATCTAATAAAGTGAATGTGCTGCAAATCTCTAGGAAGTATTGGAGATGAGCACTTGCATCTTCGTGCGGCTTCCGACAAAACTGGTTGGCTTGTACCATGTTGATGAGCCCTGGCTTGAGCTCAAAGTTCTTATCGATGGCCGCGGCAGGTCCAGTGCAGATATTGTCCGTAGTGGGAGCTGAGAACTCGCGGATCGTCATGTTCGCCATGGCTGCGAACTCTATTGACAAATTCCGGATGAAAATTCGGCAGTCTTCTGGATTGGATGAAGTGTTGCGTCGAAGTGTTGACTTCTTGAGCTTGGCTCTTGCCCCTCTGATTAATGCTTCGGGGTTGTCAACAAAATTTTCTGGAAGATGTCCTTTATTCATACATCACCCTGCAAAACAATAAGAATGGAAAAATACAGGGGTAAATCTGTATGGGAGAATTGATGATCTCAATCACTTAATGATGCGAATGATGACTCAAATTCCGTATTCATTCCTTGTTAGTAAATCAACCTTCCCCGGCAACGGCGCCAAAAATGCTTGTTGGGCATTCTTAACGTCATTACCAAAAGTAGACTTAGTTTTCTAATTCTGATAACGGCGCCAAAAATGCCGAACCTATCCCTCATGCCACTTAAGCCAAGTTGTCATCCCCAGCATGACATGAGAGATGCGGTATTGAAATATGCAACTGCTCTTCTAAATAAATAATAAATAAGATCTGTAAGCGCACAGATTAATACCGATGTAGCATTTTAACCGGGAAGTATTCTAGGTATCGTTATTTATATTTTTACCACTGGGAAGGGATTACTAACATCAATGTTGATTATGGAATGGAATATAGGAATGAGTATCAATCATTGCATGTATAAGTGAGAGCATTCATCTATCTCTTGCATACAGGGGTAAGTGTCACATAAAATATAGATAAAGTATGAATGGTGACAAAGATAATTAATCTGATCAGCTAGCCACATATAATAATGATAAGCACCTCAACAGATATTCTAGCAAGTCATTAGCATGGTATTAGGATGAACTACAAGGATATTTCCTAAGTTATTCTTAACTATAAAGTCTAGCATATCATAGTTAGTGCAAGTACACTTGGCAATCATTGCGAGAAAGGACTACGCCCATGCATAGTGATATTATCAAGGAAGATGAGAAACATAGCAATCACTCCCCCGTAATAATGTTGCTCTGCCTACCTTACACACGGGAGGGGGACTATATAAGAACCAACGATGCTGTCACCATCGCGGACCACCCTACGATCCGGCATATAAGGTGCAATCGCAGATAAATATGGTCTAAGCACCACGCCTACACAATATTTATCATTTACCCATGGATCCGATGGATAAACGCTATACGATCCTAAACATGTATATAATTCCAATCTAACTAAGCCAAGCGTATAACTACGATAAACTAAGAACAATATAATCGCAAACATAAACAAGTAGAGCATAGTCATAATCAATATATTGAAATAGAACAAAGTTATATTCATAATATTGAAGAACAATGATGAACAATGAAGAACAGTAAAGGAATTACCAAGAATCCTCTTGACAGATCCGGAAACCAATCGAAGATTGACTCCTTAAAGTTCTAATCCTATGTAGCTATGCTATACTAGAGATCTAGTTGATGTGGTGGCTCTAGGGCTTGATCAGAGACTCTCCTCCTAAGATTAGGGTTTGAAGAATTGAGAATTAGGGAGTGCCTCCTCGAGGGGCCAGGGGTCCTGCTTATATAGCCCCCTCAAGTGAACGTGGGCCGTTAGATCAAACCGACATTAATCGCACGTTTTTCCTTGATCCCTTAGGTCGGTGGAGCATAATCCGCGAGATGGAGCTTGATTGGCTCTCAGGCCAGGGCGGGCGCCCTAGGGAGCAGGGCGGGCGCCCTGCCTCCGAGCCCGTTCGGCCTCCCGTTCGATCTCGTGGCTTCTGGAGTCTTCTAGATGATAGAAAATCGGTGAACACGTTATTATCTCTATGTAAACCCGACGTGTGGGCCTTTCCTCTGTATTTTTTGATAATCCCCTGCAGAAACAGACAAACACCAAAACTCATGGAATTCTGTCAGATAAAACCCTAAGTCTAGGTGTTGGTTGCATTTGGATCCTTTTCTTTATTTATTTGATAACTATATTTGGTACTTAAGGACCGTCAACACCTACCCATGCTCAACAACATATTGTTTCACCACTTTGGCTTTGCCCTGTTTGGTTTCATCAAAATTGCCAAAAAAATCAGAAAAATAAAGAAAAAAAATTGTTAAAGTTTTTGCACGCTTTTCAGAGAACATGTTGTATTTCTGTAGACCACATCCCACCTCAGTTGTAGGTGCCAATTTTTGTGGTTGCATCTTTTTTTATCCTTGTTCAGAGAAAAATATAAAAAAATAGTGAAAAATTTAAAAAAAATTGATTCCTACTAGTGCCGTTTGGAAAAATCCGAAAAAAAATTAGGAAAAAGGAAAAATCTGGACTATTTGCTTGTTCTGTGAGTTCTTTCCATCGTCCTTTGTTTTTACCTTGTTGCGCTATGTCTCGACACGTCTTAGCCAGCACCCGTGATTTGTACTTTGGATCCGGATAGAACAATCGCTTATCTGCATTCGTTAATTGCTAATCCTTGCTGTCATATTGTGTGCCTACCCATAGCTCCACATATTCTTCTGTCAGCACAGGTTCATCTTGCAACTGTTACCCATGGTCAACAACAGATAGTTTCACCACTTCTACTTTGCCCTGTTTGTTTTAATCAAAATTGCCAAAAAAATCAGGAAAATAAAGAAAAAAAATTGTCAAAGTTTTTGCACGCTTTTCAGAGAACGTGTTGTATTTCTGTAGACCACATCCCACCTCAGTTGTAGGTGCCAATTTTTATGGTTGCATATTTTTTTATCCTTGTTCAGAGAAAAATATAAAAAATAGTGAAAAAATAAAAATTTTTTGATTCCTACTAGTGCCTTTTGGAAAATTCCGGGGAAAATTCAGCAAAAAGGAAAAATTCAGACTATTTGCTTGTTATGTGAGTTCTTTCCATCGTCCTTTGTTTTCACCTTGTTGTGCTACGTCTCGACATGTCTTAGCCAACACTTGTGATTTGTACTTTGGATCCAGATTGAACAATCGCTAATCTGCATTCGTTAATTGCTATCCTTGCTGTCATATTGTGTGCCTACCCATAGCTCCACATATTCTTCTGTCAGCACAGGTTCATCTTGCAGCTGTTACCCACGCTCAACAACAGATTGTTTCACCACTTTGGCTTTGCCCTATTTGGTTTCATCAAAATTACAAAAAAAATTTCAGGAAAATAAAGAAAAAAATTGTCAAAGTTTTTGCATGCTTTTCATAGAACGTGCTGTATTTCTGTAAACCACATCCCACCTTAGTTGTAGGTGCTAATTTTTGTGGTTGCATCTTTTTTGATCGTTGTTCAGAGAAAAATATAAAAAAAATAGTGAAAAAATAAAAATTTTTTGATTCCTACTGGTGCCTTTTGGAAAATTCCGGGAAAAATTCAGGAAAAAGAAAAAAATCCGGACTATTTGCTTGTTCTGAGTTCTTTCCATCGTCCTTTGTTTTCACCTTGCTGCGCTACATCTCGACACGTCATAGCTAACACCTGTGATTTGTACTTTGGATCCGGATTGAACAATCGCTAGTTTGCATTCGTTAATTGCTAATCCTTGCTGTCAAATTGTGTGCCTAACCATAGCTCCACATATTATTCTGTCAGCACAGGTTCATCTTGCAACTGTTACCCACGCTCAACAACAAATTGTTTCACCACTTTGGCTTTGCCCTATTTGGTTTCATCAAAATTGCAAAAAAAATTCAGAAAAATAAAGAAAAAAAATTGTCAAAGTTTTTGCACGCTTTTCAGAGAACGTGCTGTATTTCTGTAGACCACATCCCACATCAGTTGCAGGCGCCAATTTTTGTGGTTGCATCTTTTTTGATCCTTGTTCAGAAAAAATATAAAAAAATAGTGAAAAAATAAAAAAATTTTGATTCCTACTAGTGCCTTTTGGAAAATTCTGGGAAAAATTCAGGAAAAAGGAAAAATCCGGACTATTTGCTTGTTCTGTGAGTTCTTTCCATCGTCCTTTGTTTTCACCTTGCTGCGCTACGTCTCGACACGTCTTAGCTAGCACCTGTGATTTGTACTTTGGATCCAGATTGAACAATCACTAATCTGCATTCGTTAATTGCTAATCTTGCTGTCATATTGTGTGCCTACTCATAGCTCCACATATTCTTCTGTCAGCACAGGTTCATCTTGCAACTGTTACCCACGCTCAACAACAGATAGTTTCACCACTTTGGCTTTGCCCTGTTTGGTTTCACCAAAATTGCCAAAAAATTCTTAAAAATAAAGAAAAAAATTATCAAAGTTTTTGCACGCTTTTCAGAGAACGTGCTGTATTTTTGTAGACCACATCCCACCTCAGTTGTAGGTGCCAATTTTTGTGGTTGCATCTATTTTAATCCTTGTTCAGAGAAAAATATAAAAAGTAGTGAGAAAATAAAAAAAATTTGATTCCTACTAGTGCCTTTTGGAAAATTTCGGGAAAAATTTAGGAAAAAGGAAAAATCCGGACTATTTGCTTCTTCTGTGAGTTCTTACCATCATCCTTTGTTTTCACCTTGTTGCGCTACGTCTGGACACGTCTTAGTCAGCACCCGTGATTTCTACTTTGGATCCGGATTGAACAATCGCTTATCTGCATTCGTTAATTGCTAATCCTTGCTGTCATATTGTGTGCCTACCCATATGTCCACATATTCTTCTGTCAGCACAGGTTCATCTTAAAATGGTTACCCATGCTCAACAACAGATTGTTTCACCACTTTGGCTTTGCCCTGTTTGGTTTCATCAAAATTGCCAAAAAAAATTCAGAAAAATAAAGAAAAAAATTGTAAAAGTTTTTGCATGCTTTTCAGAGAACGTGTTGTATTTCTGTAGACCACATCCTACCTCAGTGGTAGGTGCCAATTTTTGTGGTTGCATCTTATATGATCCTTGTTCAGGGAAATATAAAAAAAATAGTGAAAAAATAAAAAAAAATTGATTCCTACTAGTGCCTTTTCGAAAATTCCGGGAAAAATTCAGGAAAAAAGGAAAAATCTGGACTATTTGCTTGTTCTGTGAGTTCTTTCCATCGTCCTTTGTTTTCACCTTGTTGCGCTACGTCTCGACACGTCTTAGCTAGCACCTGTGATTTGTACTTTGGATCCGGATTGAACAATCGCTAATCTGCATTCGTTAATTGCTAATCCTTGCTGTCGTATTGTGTGCCTACCCATAGCTCTACATATTCTTCTGTCAGCACAGGTTCATCTTGCAACTGTTACCCACGCTCAACAACAGATTGTTTCATCACTTTGCCTTTGCCCTGTTTGGTTTCATCAAAATTGCCAAAAAAATCAGGAAAATAAAGAAAAAAATTGTCAAAGTTTTTGCTCGCTTTTCAGAGAACGTGCTGTATTTCTGTAGACCACATCCCGCCTCAGTTGTAGGTGCCAATTTTTGTGGTTGCATATTTTTGATCCTTGTTCAGAGAAAAATATAAAAAGTAGTGAAAAAATAAAAATAAAAAATTGATTCCTACTAGTGCCTTTTGGAAAATTCCGTGGAAAATTCAGCAAAAAGGAAAAATTAGGACTATTTGCTTGTTATGTGAGTTCTTTCCATCGTCCTTTGTTTTCACCTTGTTGTGCTACGTCTCGACACGTCTTAGCCAGCACCTGTGATTTGTAC
Organism: Saccharum spontaneum; assembly: GCA_022457205.1. Classification (NCBI taxonomy): domain Eukaryota; kingdom Viridiplantae; phylum Streptophyta; class Magnoliopsida; order Poales; family Poaceae; genus Saccharum; species Saccharum spontaneum. The sequence continues at coordinate 58,370,099 of CM039600.1, read as the reverse complement.
TTTGGATACAGATTGAACAATCGCTAATCTGCATTCGTTAATTGCTATCCTTACTGTCATATTGTGTGCGTACCCATAGCTCCACATATTCTTCTGTCAGCACAGGTTCATCTTGCAACTGTTACCCATGCTCAACAACAGATTGTTTCACCACTTTGGCTTTGCCCTGTTTGGTTTCATCAAAATTGCCAAAAAAAATTCAGGAAAATAAAGAAAGTTTTTGCACGCTTTTCAGAGAACGTGTTGTATTTCTGTAGACCACATCCCACCTCAGTTGTAGGTGCCAATTTTTGTGGTTGCATCTTTTTTGATCCTTGTTCAGAGAAAAATATAAAAAGTAGTGAAAAAATAAAAAAATTGATTCCTACTAGTGCCTTTTGGAAAATTCCGGGAAAAAATCAAGAAAAAGGAAAAATCTGGATTATTTGCTTGTTCTGTGAGTTCTTTCCATCGTCCTTTGTTTTCACATTGTTGCGCTACGTCTCAACACGTCTTAGCCGGCACCTGTGATGTGTACTTTGGATCCGGATTGAACAATCGCTAATCTGCATTCGTTAATTGCTAATCCTTGCTGTCGTATTGTGTGCCTACCCATAGCTCGACATATTCTTCTGTCAGCACAGGTTCATCTTGCAACTGTTACCCACGCTCAACAACAGATAGTTTCACCACTTTGGCTTTGCCCTGTTTGGTTTCATCAAAATTGCCAAAAAAATCAGGAAAATAAAGAAAAAAAATTGTCAAAGTTTTTGCTCACTTTTCAGAGAACGTGCTGTATTTCTGTAGACCACATCCCGCCTCAGTTGTAGGTGCCAATTTTTGTGGTTGCATATTTTTGATCCTTGTTCAGAGAAAAATATAAAAAGTAGTGAAAAAATAAAAAAATTTGATTCCTACTAGTGCCTTTTGGCAAATTCTGGGGAAAATTCAGCAAAAAGGAAAAATTCGGACTATTTGCTTGTTCTGTGAGTTCTTTCCACCGTCCTTTGTTTTCACCTTGTTGCGCTACGTCTCGACACGTCTTAGCCAGCACCTGTGATTTGTACTTTGGATACAGATTGAACAATCGCTAATCTGCATTCGTTAATTGCTATCCTTGCTGTCATATTGTGTGCGTACCCATAGCTCCACATATTCTTCTGTCAGCACAGGTTCATCTTGCAACTGTTACCCATGCTTAACAACAGATTGTTTCACTACTTTGGCTTTGCCCTGTTTGGTTTCATCAAAATTGCCAAAAAAATTTTAGGAAAATAAAGAAAAAAATTGTTAAAGTTTTTGCATGCTTTTCAGAGAACGTGTTGTATTTCTGTAGACCACATCCCACCTCAGTTGTAGGTGCCAATTTTTGTGGTTGCATCTTTTTTGATCCTTGTTCAGGGAAAAATATAAAAAGTAGTGAAAAAATAAAAAAAATTTGATTCCTACTAGTGCCTTTTGGAAAATTTCGGGAAAAAATCAAGAAAAAGGAAAAATCTGGATTATTTGCTTGTTCTGTGAGTTCTTTCCATCGTCCTTTGTTTTCACCTTGTTGCGCTACGTCTCAACACGTCTTAGCCAGCACCTGTGATGTGTACTTTGGATCCGAATTGAACAATCGCTAATCTACATTCGTTAATTGCTAATCCTTGCTGCCGTATTGTGTGCCTACCCATAGCTCCACATATTCTTCTGTCAGCACAGGTTCATCTTGCGACTGTTACCCACGCTCAACAACAGATAGTTTCACCACATTGGCTTTGCCCTGTTTGGTTTCATCAAAATTGCCAAAAAAATCAGGAAAATAAAGAAAAAAAATTGTCAATGTTTTTGCTCGCTTTTCAGAGAACGTGTTGTATTTCTGTAGACCACATCCCACCTCAGTTGTAGGTGCCAATTTTTGTGGTTGCATCTTTTTTGATCCTTGTTCAGAGAAAAATATAAAAAGTAGTGAAAAAATAAAAAAAATTGATTCCTACTAGTGCCTTTTGGAAAATTCCGGGAAAAAATCAAGAAAAAGGAAAAATCCGGATTATTTGCTTGTTCTGTGAGTTCTTTCCATCGTCCTTTGTTTTCACCTTGATGCGCTACGTCTCAACACGTCTTAGCCAGCACCTGTGATGTGTACTTTGGATCCGGATTGAACAATCGCTAATGTGCATTCGTTAATTGCTAATCCTTGCTGTCGTATTGTGTGCCTACCCATAGCTCCACATATTCTTCTGTCAGCACAGGTTCATCTTGCAACCGTTACCCCCGCTCAACAACAGATAGTTTCACCACTTTGGCTTTGCCTTGTTTGGTTTCATCAAAATTGCCAAAAAAATCAGGAAAATAAAGAAAAAAATTGTCAAAGTTTTTGCTCGCTTTTCAGAGAACGTGCTGTATTTCTGTAGACCACATCCCACCTCAGTTGTAGGTGCCAATTTTTGTGGTTGCATATTTTTGATCCTTGTTCAGAGAAAAATACAAAAAGTAGTGAAAAAATAAAAAAAATTGATTCCTACTAGTGCCTTTTGGCAAATTCCGGGGAAAATTCAGCAAAAAGGAAAAATTCGGACTATTTGCTTGTTATGTGAGTTCTTTCCATCGTCCTTTGTTTTCACCTTGTTGTGCTACGTCTCGACACGTCTTAGCCAGCACCTGTGATTTGTACTTTGGATACAGATTGAACAATCGCTAATCTGCATTCGTTAATTGCTATCCTTGCTGTCATATTGTGTGCGTACCCATAGCTCCACATATTCTTCTGTCAGCACAGGTTCAACTTGCAACTGTTACCCATGCTCAACAACAGATTGTTTCACCACTTTGGCTTTGCCCTGTTTGGTTTCATCAAAATTGCCAAAAAAATTCAGGAAAATAAAGAAAAAAATTGTTAAAGTTTTTGCACGCTTTTCAGAGAACGTGTTGTATTTCTGTAGACCACATCCCACCTCAGTTGTAGGTGCCAATTTTTGTGGTTGCATCTTTTTTGATCCTTGGTCAGAGAAAAATATAAAAAGTAGTGAAAAAATAAAAAAATTGATTCCTACTAGTGCCTTTTGGAAAATTCCGGGAAAAAATCAAGAAAAAGGAAAAATCCAGATTATTTGCTTGTTCTGTGAGTTCTTTCCATCGTCCTTTGTTTTTACCTTGTTGCGCTACGTCTCAACACGTCTTAGCCAGCACCTGTGATGTGTACTTTGGATCCGGATTGAACAATCGCTAATCTGCATTCGTTAATTGCTAATCCTTGCTGTCGTATTGTGTGCCTACCCATAGCTCCACATATTCTTCTGTCAGCACAGGTTCATCTTGCAACTGTTACCCACGCTCAACAACAGATACTTTCACCACTTTGGCTTTGCCCTGTTTGGTTTCATCAAAATTGCCAAAAAATCAGGAAAATAAAGAAAAAAAATTGTCAAAGTTTTTGCTGGCTTTTCAGAGAACGTGCTGTATTTCTGTAGACCACATCCCGCCTCAGTTGTAGGTGCCAATTTTTGTGGTTGCATATTTTTGATCCTTGTTCAGAGAAAAATATAAAAAGTAGTGAAAAAATAAAAAAAATTTGATTCCTACTAGTGCCTTTTGGCAAATTCCGGGGAAAATTCAGCAAAAAGGAAAAATTTGGACTATTTGCTTGTTCTGTGAGTTCTTTCCACCGTCCTTTGTTTTCACCTTGTTGCGCTACGTCTCGACACGTCTTAGCCAGCACCTGTGATTTGTACTTTGGATACAGATTGAACAATCGCTAATCTGCATTCGTTAATTGCTATCCTTGCTGTCATATTGTGTGCGCACCCATAGCTCCACATATTCTTCTGTCAGCACAGGTTCATCTTGCAACTGTTACCCATGCTCAACAACAGATTGTTTCACCACTTTGGCTTTGCCCTGTTTGGTTTCATCAAAATTGCTAAAAAAAATTCAGGAAAATAAAGAAAAAAATTGTTAAAGTTTTTGCACGCTTTTCAGAGAACGTGTTGTATTTCTGTAGACCACATCCCACCTCAGTTGTAGGTGCCAATTTTTGTGGTTGCATCTTTTTTGATCCTTGTTCAGAGAAAAATATAAAAAGTAGTGAAAAAATAAAAAAATTTGATTCCTACTAGTGCCTTTTGGAAAATTTCGGAAAAAAATCAAGAAAAAGGAAAAATCTGGATTATTTGCTTGTTCTGTGAGTTCTTTCCATCGTCCTTTGTTTTCACCTTGTTGCGCTACGTCTCAACACGTCTTAGCCAGCACCTGTGATGTGTACTTTGGATCCGGATTGAACAATCGCTAATCTACATTCGTTAATTGCTAATCCTTGCTGCCGTATTGTGTGCCTACCCATAGCCCTCCACATATTCTTCTGTCAGCACAGGTTCATCTTGCAACTGTTACCCACGCTCAACAACAGATAGTTTCACCACATTGGCTTTGCCCTGTTTGGTTTCATCAAAATTGCCAAAAAAATCAGGAAAATAAAGAAAAAAAATTGTCAAAGTTTTTGCTCGCTTTTCAGAGAACGTGTTGTATTTCTGTAGACCACATCCCACCTCAGTTGTAGGTGCCAATTTTTATGGTTGCATCTTTTTTGATCCTTGTTCAGAGAAAAATATAAAAAGTAGTGAAAAAATAAAAAAATTGATTCCTACTAGTGCCTTTTGGAAAATTCTGGGAAAAAATCAAGAAAAAGGAAAAATCTGGATTATTTGCTTGTTCTGTGAGTTCTTTCCATCGTCCTTTGTTTTCACCTTGTTGCGCTACGTCTCAACACGTCTTAGCCAGCACCTGTGATGTGTACTTTGGATCCGGATTGAACAATCGCTAATCTACATTCGTTAATTGCTAATCCTTGCTGCCGTATTGTGTGCCTACCCATAGCTCCACATATTCTTCTGTCAGCACAGGTTCATCTTGCAACTGTTACCCACGCTCAACAACAGATAGTTTCACCACATTGGCTTTGCCCTGTTTGGTTTCATCAAAATTGCCAAAAAAATCAGGAAAATAAAGAAAAAAAATTGTCAATGTTTTTGCTCGCTTTTCAGAGAACGTGTTGTATTTCTGTAGACCACATCCCACCTCAGTTGTAGGTGCCAATTTTTGTGGTTGCATCTTTTTTGATCCTTGTTCAGAGGAAAATATAAAAAGTAGTGAAAAAATAAAAAAAATTGATTCCTACTAGTGCCTTTTGGAAAATTCCGGGAAAAAATCAAGAAAAAGGAAAAATCCGGATTATTTGCTTGTTCTGTGAGTTCTTTCCATCGTCCTTTGTTTTCACCTTGATGCGCTACGTCTCAACACGTCTTAGCCAGCACCTGTGATGTGTACTTTGGATCCGGATTGAACAATCGCTAATGTGCATTCGTTAATTGCTAATCCTTGCTGTCGTATTGTGTGCCTACCCATAGCTCCACATATTCTTCTGTCAGCATAGGTTCATCTTGCAACTGTTACCCCCGCTCAACAACAGATAGTTTCACCACTTTGGCTTTGCCCTGTTTGGTTTCATCAAAATTGCCAAAAAAATCAGGAAAATAAAGAAAAAAAATTGTCAAAGTTTTTGCTCGCTTTTCAGAGAACGTGCTGTATTTCTGTAGACCACATCCCGCCTCAGTTGTAGGTGCCAATTTTTGTGGTTGCATATTTTTGATCCTTGTTCAGAGAAAAATATAAAAAGTAGTGAAAAAATAAAAAAATTGATTCCTACTAGTGCCTTTTGGCAAATTCCGGGGAAAATTCAGCAAAAAGGAAAAATTCGGACTATTTGCTGGTTATGTGAGTTCTTTCCATCGTCCTTTGTTTTCACCTTGTTGTGCTACGTCTCGACACGTCTTAGCCAGCACCTGTGATTTGTACTTTGGATACAGATTGAACAATCGCTAATCTGCATTCGTTAATTGCTATCCTTGCTGTCATATTGTGTGCGTACCCATAGCTCCACATATTCTTCTGTCAGCACAGGTTCATCTTGCAACTGTTACCCATGCTCAACAACAGATTGTTTCACCACTTTGGCTTTGCCCTGTTTGGTTTCATCAAAATTGCCAAAAAAAATTCAGGAAAATAAAGAAAAAAATTATTAAAGTTTTTGCACGCTTTTCAGAGAACGTGTTGTATTTCTGTAGACCACATCCCACCTCAGTTGTAGGTGCCAATTTTTGTGGTTGCATCTTTTTTGATCCTTGTTCAGAGAAAAATATAAAAAGTAGTGAAAAAATAAAAAAATTGATTCCTACTAGTGCCTTTTGGAAAATTCCGGGAAAAAATCAAGAAAAAGGAAAAATCCGGATTATTTGCTTGTTCTATGAGTTCTTTCCATCGTCCTTTGTTTTCACCTTGTTGCACTACGTCTCAACACGTCTTAGCCAGCACCTGTGATGTGTACTTTGGATCCGGATTGAACAATCGCTAATGTGCATTCGTTAATTGCTATCCTTGCTGTCATATTGTGTGCGTACCCATAGCTCCACATATTCTTCTATCAGCACAGGTTCATCTTGCAACTGTTACCCATGCTCAACAACAGATTGTTTTACCACTTTGGCTTTGCCCTGTTTGGTTTCATCAAAATTGCCAAAAAAATTAAGGAAATGTAAAGAAAAAAATTGTTAAAGTTTTTGCACGCTTTTCAGAGAACGTGTTGTATTTCTGTAGACCACATCCCACCTCAGTTGTAGGTGCCAATTTTTGTGGTTGCATCTTTTTTGATCCTTGTTCAGAGAAAAATATAAAAAGTAGTGAAAAAATAAAAAAATTGATTCCTACTAGTGCCTTTTGGAAAATTCCGGGAAAAAATCAAGAAAAAGGAAAAATCCGGATTATTTGCTTGTTCTGTGAGTTCTTTCCATCGTCCTTTGTTTTCACCTTGATGCGCTACGTCTCAACACGTCTTAGCCAGCACCTGTGATGTGTACTTTGGATCTGGATTGAACAATCGCTAATGTGCATTCGTTAATTGCTAATCCTTGCTGTCGTATTGTGTGCCTACCCATAGCTCCACATATTCTTCTGTCAGCATAGGTTCATCTTGCAACTGTTACCCCCGCTCAACAACAGATAGTTTCACCACTTTGGCTTTGCCCTGTTTGGTTTCATCAAAATTGCCAAAAAAATCAGGAAAATAAAGAAAAAAAATTGTCAAAGTTTTTGCTCGCTTTTCAGAGAACGTGCTGTATTTCTGTAGACCACATCCCGCCTCAGTTGTAGGTGCCAATTTTTGTGGTTGCATATTTTTGATCCTTGTTCAGAGAAAAATATAAAAAGTAGTGAAAAAATAAAAAAATTGATTCCTACTAGTGCCTTTTGGCAAATTCCGGGGAAAATTCAGCAAAAAGGAAAAATTCGGACTATTTGCTGGTTATGTGAGTTCTTTCCATCGTCCTTTGTTTTCACCTTGTTGTGCTACGTCTCGACACGTCTTAGCCAGCACCTGTGATTTGTACTTTGGATACAGATTGAACAATCGCTAATCTGCATTCGTTAATTGCTATCCTTGCTGTCATATTGTGTGCGTACCCATAGCTCCACATATTCTTCTGTCAGCACAGGTTCATCTTGCAACTGTTACCCATGCTCAAAAACAGATTGTTTCACCACTTTGGCTTTGCCCTGTTTGGTTTCATCAAAATTGCCAAAAAAAATTCAGGAAAATAAAGAAAAAAATTATTAAAGTTTTTGCACGCTTTTCAGAGAACGTGTTGTATTTCTGTAGACCACATCCCACCTCAGTTGTAGGTGCCAATTTTTGTGGTTGCATCTTTTTTGATCCTTGTTCAGAGAAAAATATAAAAAGTAGTGAAAAAATAAAAAAATTGATTCCTACTAGTGCCTTTTGGAAAATTCCGGTAAAAATCAAGAAAAAGGAAAAATCCGGATTATTTGTTTGTTCTGTGAGTTCTTTCCATCGTCCTTTGTTTTCACCTTGTTGCGCTACGTCTCAACACGACTTAGCCAGCACCTGTGATTTGTACTTTGGATCCAGATTGAACAATCGCTAGTTTGTATTCATTAATTGCTAATCCTTGTTGCCATATTGTGTGCCTACCCATAGCTCCGCATATTATTCTATCAGCATAGGTTCATCTAGCAACTGTTACCCATGCTCAACAACAGATTGTTTCACCACTTTGGCTTTGCCCTGTTTGGTTTCATCAAAATTGCCAAAAAAATTAAGGAAATGTAAAGAAAAAAATTGTTAAAGTTTTTGCACGCTTTTCAGAGAACGTGTTGTATTTCTGTAGACCACATCCCACCTCAGTTGTAGGTGCCAATTTTTGTGGTTGCATCTTTTTTGATCCTTGTTCAGAGAAAAATATAAAAAGTAGTGAAAAAATAAAAAAAATGATTCCTACTAGTGCCTTTTGGAAAATTTTGGGAAAAAATCAAGAAAAATAAAAAATCCGGATTATTTGTTTGTTCTGTGAGTTCTTTCCATCGTCCTTTGTTTTCACTTTGTTGCGCTACGTCTCAACACGTCTTAGCCAGCACCTGTGATTTGTACTTTGGATCCGGATTGGACAATCGCTAGTTTGTATTCGTTAATTGCTAATCCTTGTTGCCATATTGTGTGCCTACCCATAGCTCCGCATATTATTCTATCAGCACAGGTTCATCTAGCAACTGTTACCTATGCTCAACAACAGATTGTTTCACCACTTTGGCTTTGCCCTGTTTGGTTTCATCAAAATTGCCAAAAAAATTCAGGAAAATAAAGAAAAAAAATTGTCAAAGTTTTTGCACGCTTTTCAGAGAACGTGCTGTATTTCTGTAGACCACATCCCACCTCAGTTGTAGGTGCCAATTTTTGTGGTTGCATCTTTTTTGATCCTTGTTCAGAGAAAAATATAAAAAGTAGTGAAAAAATAAAAAAATTGATTCCTACTAGTGCCTTTTGGAAAATTTCGGGAAAAAATCAAGAAAAAGGAAAAATCTGGATTATTTGCTTGTTCTGTGAGTTCTTTCCATCGTCCTTTGTTTTCACCTTGTTGCGCTACGTCTCAACACGTCTTAGCCAGCACCTGTGATGTGTACTTTGGATCCGGATTGAACAATCGCTAATCTACATTCGTTAATTGCTAATCCTTGCTGCCGTATTATGTGCCTACCCATAGCTCCACATATTCTTCTGTCAGCACAGGTTCATCTTGCAACTGTTACCCACGCTCAACAACAGATAGTTTCACCACTTTGGCTTTGCCCTGTTTGGTTTCATCAAAATTGCCAAAAAAATCAGGAAAATAAAGAAAAAAATTGTCAAAGTTTTTGCTCGCTTTTCAGAGAACGTGCTGTATTTCTGTAGACCACATCCCGCCTCAGTTGTAGGTGCCAATTTTTGTGGTTGCATATTTTTGATCCTTGTTCAGAGAAAAATGTAAAAAGTAGTGAAAAAATAAAAAAAATTTGATTCCTACTAGTGCCTTTTGGCAAATTCCGGGGAAAATTCAGCAAAAAGGAAAAATTCGTACTATTTGCTTGTTATGTGAGTTCTTTCCACCGTCCTTTGTTTTCACCTTGTTGTGCTACGTCTCAACACGTCTTAGCCAGCACCTGTGATGTGTACTTTGGATACAGATTGAACAATCGCTAATCTGCATTCGTTAATTGCTATCCTTGCTGTCATATTGTGTGCGTACCCATAGCTCCACATATTCTTCTATCAGCACAGGTTCATCTTGCAACTGTTACCCATGCTCAACAACAGATTGTTTTACCACTTTGGCTTTGCCCTGTTTGGTTTCATCAAAATTGCCAAAAAAATTAAGGAAATGTAAAGAAAAAAATTGTTAAAGTTTTTGCACGCTTTTCAGAGAACGTGTTGTATTTTTGTAGACCACATCCCACCTCAGTTGTAGGTGCCAATTTTTGTGGTTACATCTTTTTTGATATCCTTGTTCAGAGAAAAATATAAAAAGTAGTGAAAAAATAAAAAAAATTGATTCCTACTAGTGCCTTTTGGAAAATTCCGGTAAAAATCAAGAAAAAGGAAAAATCCGGATTATTTGTTTGTTCTGTGAGTTCTTTCCATCGTCCTTTGTTTTCACCTTGTTGCGCTACGTCTCAACACGACTTAGCCAGCACCTGTGATTTGTACTTTGGATCCAGATTGAACAATCGCTAGTTTGTATTCATTAATTGCTAATCCTTGTTGCCATATTGTGTGCCTACCCATAGCTCCGCATATTATTCTATCAGCATAGGTTCATCTAGCAACTGTTACCCATGCTCAACAACAGATTGTTTCACCACTTTGGCTTTGCCCTGTTTGGTTTCATCAAAATTGCCAAAAAAATTAAGGAAATGTAAAGAAAAAAATTGTTAAAGTTTTTGCACGCTTTTCAGAGAACGTGTTGTATTTCTGTAGACCACATCCCACCTCAGTTGTAGGTGCCAATTTTTGTGGTTGCATCTTTTTTGATCCTTGTTCAGAGAAAAATATAAAAAGTAGTGAAAAAATAAAAAAATGATTCCTACTAGTGCCTTTTGGAAAATTTTGGGAAAAAATCAAGAAAAATAAAAAATCCGGATTATTTGTTTGTTCTGTGAGTTCTTTCCATCGTCCTTTGTTTTCACTTTGTTGCGCTACGTCTCAACACGTCTTAGCCAGCACCTGTGATTTGTACTTTGGATCCGGATTGGACAATCGCTAGTTTGTATTCGTTAATTGCTAATCCTTGTTGCCATATTGTGTGCCTACCCATAGCTCCGCATATTATTCTATCAGCACAGGTTCATCTAGCAACTGTTACCTATGCTCAACAACAGATTGTTTCACCACTTTGGCTTTGCCCTGTTTGGTTTCATCAAAATTGCCAAAAAAATTCAGGAAAATAAAGAAAAAAAATTGTCAAAGTTTTTGCACGCTTTTCAGAGAACGTGCTGTATTTCTGTAGACCACATCCCACCTCAGTTGTAGGTGCCAATTTTTGTGGTTGCATCTTTTTTGATCCTTGTTCAGAGAAAAATATAAAAAGTAGTGAAAAAATAAAAAAATTGATTCCTACTAGTGCCTTTTTGAAAATTTCGGGAAAAAATCAAGAAAAAGGAAAAATCCGGATTATTTGCTTGTTCTGTGAGTTCTTTCCATCGTCCTTTGTTTTCACCTTGTTGCGCTACGTCTCAACACGTCTTAGCCAGCACCTGTGATGTGTACTTTGGATCCGGATTGAACAATCGCTAATCTACATTCGTTAATTGCTAATCCTTGCTGCCGTATTATGTGCCTACCCATAGCTCCACATATTCTTCTGTCAGCACAGGTTCATCTTGCAACTGTTACCCACGCTCAACAACAGATAGTTTCACCACTTTGGCTTTGCCCTGTTTGGTTTCATCAAAATTGCCAAAAAAATCAGGAAAATAAAGAAAAAAATTGTCAAAGTTTTTGCTCGCTTTTCAGAGAACGTGCTGTATTTCTGTAGACCACATCCCGCCTCAGTTGTAGGTGCCAATTTTTGTGGTTGCATATTTTTGATCCTTGTTCAGAGAAAAATGTAAAAAGTAGTGAAAAAATAAAAAAAATTTGATTCCTACTAGTGCCTTTTGGCAAATTCCGGGGAAAATTCAGCAAAAAGGAAAAATTCGTACTATTTGCTTGTTATGTGAGTTCTTTCCACCGTCCTTTGTTTTCACCTTGTTGTGCTACGTCTCAACACGTCTTAGCCAGCACCTGTGATGTGTACTTTGGATACAGATTGAACAATCGCTAATCTGCATTCGTTAATTGCTATCCTTGCTGTCATATTGTGTGCGTACCCATAGCTCCACATATTCTTCTATCAGCACAGGTTCATCTTGCAACTGTTACCCATGCTCAACAACAGATTGTTTCACCACTTTGGCTTTGCCCTGTTTGGTTTCATCAAAACTGCCAAAAAAAATTAAGGAAAATAAAGAAAAAAATTGTTAAAGTTTTTGCACGCTTTTCAGAGAACGTGTTGTATTTCTGTAGACCAGATCCCACCTCAGTTGTAGGTGCCAATTTTTGTGGTTGCATCTTTTTTGATCCTTGTTCAGAGAAAAATATAAAAAGTAGTGAAAAAATAAAAAAAATTTGATTCCTACTAGTGCCTTTTGGAAAATTTCGGGAAAAAATCAAGAAAAAGGAAAAATCCGGATTATTTGCTGGTTTTGTGAGTTCTTTCCATCGTCCTTTGTTTTCACCTTGTTGCGCTACGTCTCAACACGTCTTAGCCAGCACCTGTGATGTGTACTTTGGATCCGGATTGAACAATCGCTAATCTGCATTCGTTAATTGCTAATCCTTGCTGCCGTATTGTGTGCCTACCCATAGCTCCACATATTCTTCTGTCAGCACAGGTTCATCTTGCAACTGTTACCCATGCTCAACAACAGATTGTTTTACCACTTTGGCTTTGCCCTGTTTGGTTTCATCAAAATTGCCGAAAAATTAAGGAAATGTAAAGAAAAAAAATTGTTAAAGTTTTTGCACGCTTTTCAGAGAACGTGTTGTATTTTTGTAGACCACATCCCACCTCAGTTGTAGGTGCCAATTTTTGTGGTTACATCTTTTTTGATCCTTGTTCAGAGAAAAATATAAAAAGTAGTGAAAAAATAAAAAAAATTGATTCCTACTAGTGCCTTTTGGAAAATTTCGGGAAAAAATCAAGAAAAAGGAAAAATCCGGATTATTTGTTTGTTCTGTGAGTTCTTTCCATCGTCCTTTGTTTTCACCTTATTGCGCTACGTCTCAACACGACTTAGCCAGCACCTGTGATTTGTACTTTGGATCCGGATTGAACAATCGCTAGTTTGTATTCGTTAATTGCTAATCCTTGTTGCCATATTGTATGCCTACCCATAGCTCCGCATATTATTCTATCAGCATAGGTTCATCTAGCAACTGTTACCCATGCTCAACAACAGATTGTTTCACCACTTTGGCTTTGCCCTGTTTGGTTTCATCAAAATTGCCAAAAAAATTAAGGAAATGTAAAGAAAAAAATTGTTAAAGTTTTTGCACGCTTTTCAGAGAACGTGTTGTATTTCTGTAGATCGCATCCCACCTCAGTTGTAGGTGCCAATTTTTGTGGTTGCATCTTTTTTGATCCTTGTTCAGAGAAAAATATAAAAAGTAGTGAAAAAATAAAAAAATTGATTCCTACTAGTGCCTTTTGGAAAATTTCGGGAAAAAATCAAGAAAAAGGAAAAATCCGGATTATTTGCTTGTTCTGTGAGTTCTTTCCATCGTCCTTTGTTTTCACCTTGTTGCGCTACGTCTCAACACGTCTTAGCCAGCACCTGTGATGTGTACTTTGGATCCGGATTGAACAATCGCTAATCTACATTCGTTAATTGCTAATCCTTGCTGCCGTATTATGTGCCTACCCATAGCTCCACATATTCTTCTGTCAGCACAGGTTCATCTTGCAACTGTTACCCACGCTCAACAACAGATAGTTTCACCACTTTGGCTTTGCCCTGTTTGGTTTCATCAAAATTGCCAAAAAAATCAGGAAAATAAAGAAAAAAATTGTCAAAGTTTTTGCTCGCTTTTCAGAGAACGTGCTGTATTTCTGTAGACCACATCCCGCCTCAGTTGTAGGTGCCAATTTTTGTGGTTGCATATTTTTGATCCTTGTTCAGAGAAAAATGTAAAAAGTAGTGAAAAAATAAAAAAAATTTGATTCCTACTAGTGCCTTTTGGCAAATTCCGGGGAAAATTCAGCAAAAAGGAAAAATTCGTACTATTTGCTTGTTATGTGAGTTCTTTCCACCGTCCTTTGTTTTCACCTTGTTGTGCTACGTCTCAACACGTCTTAGCCAGCACCTGTGATGTGTACTTTGGATACAGATTGAACAATCGCTAATCTGCATTCGTTAATTGCTATCCTTGCTGTCATATTGTGTGCGTACCCATAGCTCCACATATTCTTCTATCAGCACAGGTTCATCTTGCAACTGTTACCCATGCTCAACAACAGATTGTTTCACCACTTTGGCTTTGCCCTGTTTGGTTTCATCAAAACTGCCAAAAAAAATTAAGGAAAATAAAGAAAAAAATTGTTAAAGTTTTTGCACGCTTTTCAGAGAACGTGTTGTATTTCTGTAGACCAGATCCCACCTCAGTTGTAGGTGCCAATTTTTGTGGTTGCATCTTTTTTGATCCTTGTTCAGAGAAAAATATAAAAAGTAGTGAAAAAATAAAAAAAATTTGATTCCTACTAGTGCCTTTTGGAAAATTTCGGGAAAAAATCAAGAAAAAGGAAAAATCCGGATTATTTGCTGGTTTTGTGAGTTCTTTCCATCGTCCTTTGTTTTCACCTTGTTGCGCTACGTCTCAACACGTCTTAGCCAGCACCTGTGATGTGTACTTTGGATCCGGATTGAACAATCGCTAATCTGCATTCGTTAATTGCTAATCCTTGCTGCCGTATTGTGTGCCTACCCATAGCTCCACATATTCTTCTGTCAGCACAGGTTCATCTTGCAACTGTTACCCATGCTCAACAACAGATTGTTTTACCACTTTGGCTTTGCCCTGTTTGGTTTCATCAAAATTGCCGAAAAATTAAGGAAATGTAAAGAAAAAAAATTGTTAAAGTTTTTGCACGCTTTTCAGAGAACGTGTTGTATTTTTGTAGACCACATCCCACCTCAGTTGTAGGTGCCAATTTTTGTGGTTACATCTTTTTTGATCCTTGTTCAGAGAAAAATATAAAAAGTAGTGAAAAAATAAAAAAAATTGATTCCTACTAGTGCCTTTTGGAAAATTCCGGGAAAAAATCAAGAAAAAGGAAAAATCCGGATTATTTGTTTGTTCTGTGAGTTCTTTCCATCGTCCTTTGTTTTCACCTTATTGCGCTACGTCTCAACACGACTTAGCCAGCACCTGTGATTTGTACTTTGGATCCGGATTGAACAATCGCTAGTTTGTATTCGTTAATTGCTAATCCTTGTTGCCATATTGTATGCCTACCCATAGCTCCGCATATTATTCTATCAGCATAGGTTCATCTAGCAACTGTTACCCATGCTCAACAACAGATTGTTTCACCACTTTGGCTTTGCCCTGTTTGGTTTCATCAAAATTGCCAAAAAAATTAAGGAAATGTAAAGAAAAAAATTGTTAAAGTTTTTGCACGCTTTTCAGAGAACGTGTTGTATTTCTGTAGATCGCATCCCACCTCAGTTGTAGGTGCCAATTTTTGTGGTTGCATCTTTTTTGATCCTTGTTCAGAGAAAAATATAAAAAGTAGTGAAAAAATAAAAAAATTGATTCCTACTAGTGCCTTTTGGAAAATTTCGGGAAAAAATCAAGAAAAAGGAAAAATCCGGATTATTTGCTTGTTCTGTGAGTTCTTTCCATCGTCCTTTGTTTTCACCTTGTTGCGCTACGTCTCAACACGTCTTAGCCAGCACCTGTGATGTGTACTTTGGATCCGGATTGAACAATCGCTAATCTACATTCGTTAATTGCTAATCCTTGCTGCCGTATTATGTGCCTACCCATAGCTCCACATATTCTTCTGTCAGCACAGGTTCATCTTGCAACTGTTACCCACGCTCAACAACAGATAGTTTCACCACTTTGGCTTTGCCCTGTTTGGTTTCATCAAAATTGCCAAAAAAATCAGGAAAATAAAGAAAAAAATTGTCAAAGTTTTTGCTCGCTTTTCAGAGAACGTGCTGTATTTCTGTAGACCACATCCCGCCTCAGTTGTAGGTGCCAATTTTTGTGGTTGCATATTTTTGATCCTTGTTCAGAGAAAAATGTAAAAAGTAGTGAAAAAATAAAAAAAATTTGATTCCTACTAGTGCCTTTTGGCAAATTCCGGGGAAAATTCAGCAAAAAGGAAAAATTCGTACTATTTGCTTGTTATGTGAGTTCTTTCCACCGTCCTTTGTTTTCACCTTGTTGTGCTACGTCTCAACACGTCTTAGCCAGCACCTGTGATGTGTACTTTGGATACAGATTGAACAATCGCTAATCTGCATTCGTTAATTGCTATCCTTGCTGTCATATTGTGTGCGTACCCATAGCTCCACATATTCTTCTATCAGCACAGGTTCATCTTGCAACTGTTACCCATGCTCAACAACAGATTGTTTTACCACTTTGGCTTTGCCCTGTTTGGTTTCATCAAAATTGCCAAAAAAATTAAGGAAATGTAAAGAAAAAAATTGTTAAAGTTTTTGCACGCTTTTCAGAGAACGTGTTGTATTTTTGTAGACCACATCCCACCTCAGTTGTAGGTGCCAATTTTTGTGGTTACATCTTTTTTGATATCCTTGTTCAGAGAAAAATATAAAAAGTAGTGAAAAAATAAAAAAAATTGATTCCTACTAGTGCCTTTTGGAAAATTCCGGTAAAAATCAAGAAAAAGGAAAAATCCGGATTATTTGTTTGTTCTGTGAGTTCTTTCCATCGTCCTTTGTTTTCACCTTGTTGCGCTACGTCTCAACACGACTTAGCCAGCACCTGTGATTTGTACTTTGGATCCAGATTGAACAATCGCTAGTTTGTATTCATTAATTGCTAATCCTTGTTGCCATATTGTGTGCCTACCCATAGCTCCGCATATTATTCTATCAGCATAGGTTCATCTAGCAACTGTTACCCATGCTCAACAACAGATTGTTTCACCACTTTGGCTTTGCCCTGTTTGGTTTCATCAAAATTGCCAAAAAAATTAAGGAAATGTAAAGAAAAAAATTGTTAAAGTTTTTGCACGCTTTTCAGAGAACGTGTTGTATTTCTGTAGACCACATCCCACCTCAGTTGTAGGTGCCAATTTTTGTGGTTGCATCTTTTTTGATCCTTGTTCAGAGAAAAATATAAAAAGTAGTGAAAAAATAAAAAAATGATTCCTACTAGTGCCTTTTGGAAAATTTTGGGAAAAAATCAAGAAAAATAAAAAATCCGGATTATTTGTTTGTTCTGTGAGTTCTTTCCATCGTCCTTTGTTTTCACTTTGTTGCGCTACGTCTCAACACGTCTTAGCCAGCACCTGTGATTTGTACTTTGGATCCGGATTGGACAATCGCTAGTTTGTATTCGTTAATTGCTAATCCTTGTTGCCATATTGTGTGCCTACCCATAGCTCCGCATATTATTCTATCAGCACAGGTTCATCTAGCAACTGTTACCTATGCTCAACAACAGATTGTTTCACCACTTTGGCTTTGCCCTGTTTGGTTTCATCAAAATTGCCAAAAAAATTCAGGAAAATAAAGAAAAAAAATTGTCAAAGTTTTTGCACGCTTTTCAGAGAACGTGCTGTATTTCTGTAGACCACATCCCACCTCAGTTGTAGGTGCCAATTTTTGTGGTTGCATCTTTTTTGATCCTTGTTCAGAGAAAAATATAAAAAGTAGTGAAAAAATAAAAAAATTGATTCCTACTAGTGCCTTTTTGAAAATTTCGGGAAAAAATCAAGAAAAAGGAAAAATCCGGATTATTTGCTTGTTCTGTGAGTTCTTTCCATCGTCCTTTGTTTTCACCTTGTTGCGCTACGTCTCAACACGTCTTAGCCAGCACCTGTGATGTGTACTTTGGATCCGGATTGAACAATCGCTAATCTACATTCGTTAATTGCTAATCCTTGCTGCCGTATTATGTGCCTACCCATAGCTCCACATATTCTTCTGTCAGCACAGGTTCATCTTGCAACTGTTACCCACGCTCAACAACAGATAGTTTCACCACTTTGGCTTTGCCCTGTTTGGTTTCATCAAAATTGCCAAAAAAATCAGGAAAATAAAGAAAAAAATTGTCAAAGTTTTTGCTCGCTTTTCAGAGAACGTGCTATATTTCTGTAGACCACATCCCGCCTCAGTTGTAGGTGCCAATTTTTGTGGTTGCATATTTTTGATCCTTGTTCAGAGAAAAATGTAAAAAGTAGTGAAAAAATAAAAAAAATTTGATTCCTACTAGTGCCTTTTGGCAAATTCCGGGGAAAATTCAGCAAAAAGGAAAAATTCGTACTATTTGCTTGTTATGTGAGTTCTTTCCACCGTCCTTTGTTTTCACCTTGTTGTGCTACGTCTCAACACGTCTTAGCCAGCACCTGTGATGTGTACTTTGGATACAGATTGAACAATCGCTAATCTGCATTCGTTAATTGCTATCCTTGCTGTCATATTGTGTGCGTACCCATAGCTCCACATATTCTTCTATCAGCACAGGTTCATCTTGCAACTGTTACCCATGCTCAACAACAGATTGTTTTACCACTTTGGCTTTGCCCTGTTTGGTTTCATCAAAATTGCCAAAAAAATTAAGGAAATGTAAAGAAAAAAATTGTTAAAGTTTTTGCACGCTTTTCAGAGAACGTGTTGTATTTTTGTAGACCACATCCCACCTCAGTTGTAGGTGCCAATTTTTGTGGTTACATCTTTTTTGATATCCTTGTTCAGAGAAAAATATAAAAAGTAGTGAAAAAATAAAAAAAATTGATTCCTACTAGTGCCTTTTGGAAAATTCCGGTAAAAATCAAGAAAAAGGAAAAATCCGGATTATTTGTTTGTTCTGTGAGTTCTTTCCATCGTCCTTTGTTTTCACCTTGTTGCGCTACGTCTCAACACGACTTAGCCAGCACCTGTGATTTGTACTTTGGATCCAGATTGAACAATCGCTAGTTTGTATTCATTAATTGCTAATCCTTGTTGCCATATTGTGTGCCTACCCATAGCTCCGCATATTATTCTATCAGCATAGGTTCATCTAGCAACTGTTACCCATGCTCAACAACAGATTGTTTCACCACTTTGGCTTTGCCCTGTTTGGTTTCATCAAAATTGCCAAAAAAATTAAGGAAATGTAAAGAAAAAAATTGTTAAAGTTTTTGCACGCTTTTCAGAGAACGTGTTGTATTTCTGTAGACCACATCCCACCTCAGTTGTAGGTGCCAATTTTTGTGGTTGCATCTTTTTTGATCCTTGTTCAGAGAAAAATATAAAAAGTAGTGAAAAAATAAAAAAATGATTCCTACTAGTGCCTTTTGGAAAATTTTGGGAAAAAATCAAGAAAAATAAAAAATCCGGATTATTTGTTTGTTCTGTGAGTTCTTTCCATCGTCCTTTGTTTTCACTTTGTTGCGCTACGTCTCAACACGTCTTAGCCAGCACCTGTGATTTGTACTTTGGATCCGGATTGGACAATCGCTAGTTTGTATTCGTTAATTGCTAATCCTTGTTGCCATATTGTGTGCCTACCCATAGCTCCGCATATTATTCTATCAGCACAGGTTCATCTAGCAACTGTTACCTATGCTCAACAACAGATTGTTTCACCACTTTGGCTTTGCCCTGTTTGGTTTCATCAAAATTGCCAAAAAAATTCAGGAAAATAAAGAAAAAAAATTGTCAAAGTTTTTGCACGCTTTTCAGAGAACGTGCTGTATTTCTGTAGACCACATCCCACCTCAGTTGTAGGTGCCAATTTTTGTGGTTGCATCTTTTTTGATCCTTGTTCAGAGAAAAATATAAAAAGTAGTGAAAAAATAAAAAAATTGATTCCTACTAGTGCCTTTTTGAAAATTTCGGGAAAAAATCAAGAAAAAGGAAAAATCCGGATTATTTGCTTGTTCTGTGAGTTCTTTCCATCGTCCTTTGTTTTCACCTTGTTGCGCTACGTCTCAACACGTCTTAGCCAGCACCTGTGATGTGTACTTTGGATCCGGATTGAACAATCGCTAATCTACATTCGTTAATTGCTAATCCTTGCTGCCGTATTATGTGCCTACCCATAGCTCCACATATTCTTCTGTCAGCACAGGTTCATCTTGCAACTGTTACCCACGCTCAACAACAGATAGTTTCACCACTTTGGCTTTGCCCTGTTTGGTTTCATCAAAATTGCCAAAAAAATCAGGAAAATAAAGAAAAAAATTGTCAAAGTTTTTGCTCGCTTTTCAGAGAACGTGCTGTATTTCTGTAGACCACATCCCGCCTCAGTTGTAGGTGCCAATTTTTGTGGTTGCATATTTTTGATCCTTGTTCAGAGAAAAATGTAAAAAGTAGTGAAAAAATAAAAAAAATTTGATTCCTACTAGTGCCTTTTGGCAAATTCCGGGGAAAATTCAGCAAAAAGGAAAAATTCGTACTATTTGCTTGTTATGTGAGTTCTTTCCACCGTCCTTTGTTTTCACCTTGTTGTGCTACGTCTCAACACGTCTTAGCCAGCACCTGTGATGTGTACTTTGGATACAGATTGAACAATCGCTAATCTGCATTCGTTAATTGCTATCCTTGCTGTCATATTGTGTGCGTACCCATAGCTCCACATATTCTTCTATCAGCACAGGTTCATCTTGCAACTGTTACCCATGCTCAACAACAGATTGTTTCACCACTTTGGCTTTGCCCTGTTTGGTTTCATCAAAACTGCCAAAAAAAATTAAGGAAAATAAAGAAAAAAATTGTTAAAGTTTTTGCACGCTTTTCAGAGAACGTGTTGTATTTCTGTAGACCAGATCCCACCTCAGTTGTAGGTGCCAATTTTTGTGGTTGCATCTTTTTTGATCCTTGTTCAGAGAAAAATATAAAAAGTAGTGAAAAAATAAAAAAAATTTGATTCCTACTAGTGCCTTTTGGAAAATTTCGGGAAAAAATCAAGAAAAAGGAAAAATCCGGATTATTTGCTGGTTCTGTGAGTTCTTTCCATCGTCCTTTGTTTTCACCTTGTTGCGCTACGTCTCAACACGTCTTAGCCAGCACCTGTGATGTGTACTTTGGATCCGGATTGAACAATCGCTAATCTGCATTCGTTAATTGCTAATCCTTGCTGCCGTATTGTGTGCCTACCCATAGCTCCACATATTCTTCTGTCAGCACAGGTTCATCTTGCAACTGTTACCCATGCTCAACAACAGATTGTTTTACCACTTTGGCTTTGCCCTGTTTGGTTTCATCAAAATTGCCGAAAAAATTCAAGAAAATAAAGAAAAAAAATTGTCAAAGTTTTTGCACGCTTTTCAGAGAACGTGCTATATTTCTGTAGACCACATCCCACCTCAGTTGTAGGTGCCAATTTTTGTGGTTGCATCTTTTTTGATCCTTGTTCAGAGAAAAATATAAAAAGTAGTGAAAAAATAAAAAAAATTGATTCCTACTAGTGCCTTTTGGAAAATTTCGGGAAAAAATCAAGAAAAAGGAAAAATCCGGATTATTTGTTTGTTCTGTGAGTTCCTTCCATCGTCCTTTGTTTTCACCTTGTTGCGCTACGTCTCAACACGTCTTAGCCAGCACCTGTGATTTGTACTTTGGATCCGGATTGAACAATCGCTAGTTTGTATTCGTTAATTGCTAATCCTTGTTGCCATATTGTGTGCCTACCCATACCTCCGCATATTATTCTGTCAGCACAGGTTCATCTAGCAACTGTTACCCATGCTCAACAACAGATTGTTTCACCACTTTGGCTTTGCCCTGTTTGGTTTCATCAAAATTGCCAAAAAAATTCAGGAAAATAAAGAAAAAAAATTGTCAAAGTTTTTGCACGCTTTTCAGAGAATGTGCTGTATTTCTGTAGACCACATCCCACCTCAGTTGTAGGTGCCAATTTTTGTGGTTGCATCTTTTTTGATCCTTGTTCAGAGAAAAAATATAAAAAAGTAGTGAAAAAATAAAAAAAATTGATTCCTACTAGTGCCTTTTGGAAAATTCTAGGAAAAATTCAGGAAAAAGGAAAAATTTGGACTATTTGCTTGTTATGTGAGTTCTTTCCATCGTCCTTTGTTTTCACCTTGTTGTGCTACGTCTCGACACGTCTTAGCCAGCACCTGTGGTTTGTACTTTGGATATAGATTGAACAATCGCTAATCTGCTTTCGTTAATTGCTATCCTTGCTGTCATACTATGTGCGTACCCATAGCTCCACATATTCTTCTATCAGCACAGGTTCATCTTGCAACTGTTACCCATGCTCAACAACAGATTGTTTTACCACTTTGGCTTTGCCCTGTTTGGTTTCATCAAAATTGCCAAAAAAATTAAGGAAATGTAAAGAAAAAAAATTGTTAAAGTTTTTGCACGCTTTTCAGAGAACGTGTTGTATTTTTGTAGACCACATCCCACCTCAGTCGTAGGTGCCAATTTTTGTGGTTACATCTTTTTTGATCCTTGTTCAGAGAAAAATATAAAAAGTAGTGAAAAAATAAAAAAAATTGATTCCTACTAGTGCCTTTTGGAAAATTCCGGGAAAAAATCAAGAAAAAGGAAAAATCCGGATTATTTATTTGTTCTGTGAGTTATTTCCATCGTCCTTTGTTTTCACCTTGTTGCGCTACGTCTCAACACGACTTAGCCAGCACCTGTGATTTGTACTTTGGATCCGGATTGAACAATCGCTAGTTTGTATTCGTTAATTGCTAATCCTTGTTGCCATATTGTGTGCCTACCCATAGCTCCGCATATTATTCTATCAGCATAGGTTCATCTAGCAATTGTTACCCATGCTCAACAACAGATTGTTTCACCACTTTGGCTTTGCCCTGTTTGGTTTCATCAAAATTGCCAAAAAAATTAAGGAAATGTAAAGAAAAAAATTGTTAAAGTTTTTGCACGCTTTTCAGAGAACGTGTTGTATTTCTGTAGACCACATCCCACCTCAGTTGTAGGTGCCAATTTTTGTGGTTGCATCTTTTTTGATCCTTGTTCAGAGAAAAATATAAAAAGTAGTGAAAAAATAAAAAAATGATTCCTACTAGTGCCTTTTGGAAAATTTCGGGAAAAAATCAAGAAAAAGGAAAAATCCGGATTATTTGTTTGTTCTGTGAGTTCTTTCCATCGTCCTTTGTTTTCACCTTGTTGCGCTACGTCTCAACACGTCTTAGCCAGCACCTGTGATTTGTACTTTGGATCTAGACTGAACAATCGCTAGTTTGTATTCGTTAATTGCTAATCCTTGTTGCCATATTGTGTGCCTACCCATACCTCCGCATATTATTCTGTCAGCACAGGTTCATCTAGCAACTGTTACCCATGCTCAACAACAGATTGTTTCACCACTTTGGCATTGCCCTGTTTGGTTTCATCAAAATTGCCAAAAAAATTCAGGAAAATAAAGAAAAAAAATTGTCAAAGTTTTTGCACGCTTTTCAGAGAATGTGCTGTATTTCTGTAGACCACATCCCACCTCAGTTGTAGGTGCCAATTTTTGTGGTTGCATCTTTTTTGATCCTTGTTCAGAGAAAAATATAAAAAAGTAGTGAAAAAATAAAAAAAATTGATTCCTACTAGTGCCTTTTGGAAAATTCTAGGAAAAATTCAGGAAAAAGAAAAAATCTGGACTATTTGCTTGTTCTGTGAATTCTTTCCATCGTCCTTTGTTTTCACCTTGCTGCGCTACATCTCGACACGTCTTAGCTAGCACCTGTGGTTTGTACTTTGGATCCGGATTGAACAGTCGCTAATTTGCATTCGTTAATTGCTAATCCTTGCTGTCATATTGTGTGCCTACCCATAGCTCCGCATATTATTCTGTCAGCACAGGTTCATCTAGCAACTGTTACCCATGCTCAACAACAGATTGTTTCACCACTTTGGCTTTGCCCTGTTTGGTTTCATCAAAATTGCCAAAAAAAAATCAGGAAAATAAAGAAAAAAATTGTCAAAGTTTTTGCACGCTTTTCAGAGAACGTGTTGTATTTCTATAGACCACATCCCACCTCAATTGTAGGTGCCAATTTTTGTGGTTGCATCTTTTTTTATCCTTGTTCAGTGAAAAATATAAACAAAATAGTGAAAAAATAAAAAAAATTGATTCCCACTAGTGCCTTTTGAAAAATTCCGGGAAAAATTCTGGAAAAAGGAAAAATTCGGACTATTTGCTTGTTCCGTGAGTTCTTTCCATCATCCTTTGTTTTCACCTTGTTGCGCTACGTCTCGACACGTCTTAGCCAGCACCTGTGATTTGTACTTTGGATCTGGATTGAACAATCGCTAATCTGTATTCGTTAATTGCTAATCCTTACTGTCATATTGTGTGCCTACCCATAGCTTCACATATTCTACTGTCAGCACAGGTTCATCTTGCAAATGTTACTCATGCTCAACAACAGATTGTTTCACCACTTTGGCTTTGCCCTGTTTGGTTTCATCAAAATTGCTAAAAAAATCAGGAAAATAGAGAAAAAAATTGTCAAAGTTTTTGCATGCTTTTCAGAGAACGTGTTGTATTTCTGTAGACCACATCCTACCTCAGTTGTAGGTGCCAATTTTTGTGGTTGCATCTTATATGATCCTTGTTCAGAGAAATATAAAAAAATAGTGAAAAAATAAAAAAAATTTGATTCCTACTACTGCCTTTTGGAAAAATCTGGGAAAAAATCAGGAAAAAGGAAAAACCCCGACTATTTGCTTGTTCTGTGAGTTCTTTCCATCGTTCTTTTGTTTTCATCTTGTTGCGCTATGTCTCGACACGTCTTAGCTAGCACCTATGATTTGTACTTTGGATCCGGATTGAACAATGGCTAATTTGCATTCGTTAATTGCTAATCCTTGATGTCATATTGTGTGCCTACACGTAGCTCCACATATTCTTCTATCAGCACAGGTTCATCTTGCAACTGTTACCCACGCTCAACAACAGATTGTTTCACCACTTTGGCTTTGCCCTGTCTGGTTTCATCAAAATTGCCAAAAAAATTCAGGAAAAAAAGAAAAAAATTGTCAAAGTTTTTGCACGCTTTTCAGAGAACGTGGTGTATTTCTGTAGACCACATCCCACCTCAGTTGTTGGTGCCAATTTTTGTGATTGCATCTTTTTTTATCCTTGTTCAGTGAAAAATATAAAAAAATAGTGAAAAAATAAAAAAAATTGATTCCTACTAGTGCCTTTTGAAAAATTCCGGGAAAAATTCAGGAAAAAGGAAAAATCTGAACTATTTGCTTGTTCTGTGAGTTCTTTCCATCGTTCTTTGTTTTCACCTTGTTACGCTACGTCTCGACACGGCTTAGCCAGCACCAGTGATTTGTACTTTGGATCTGGATTGAACAATCGCTAATCTGCATTCGTTAATTGCTAATCCTTGCTGTCATATTGTGTGCCTACCCATAGCTCCGTATATTATTCTGTCAGCACAGGTTCATCTAGCAACTGTTACCCATACTCAACAACAGATTGTTTCGCCACTTTGGCTTTGCCCAGTCTGGTTTCATCAAAATTACTAAAAAAATTCAGGAAAATAAAGAAAAAAAATTATCAAAGTTTTTGCACGCTTTTTAGAGAACGTGGTGTATTTCTGTAGACCACATCCCACCTCAGTTGTAGGTGCCAATTTTTGTGGTTGCATCTTTTTTATCCTTGTTCAGTGAAAAATATAAAAAAAATAGTGAAAAAATAAAAAAAATGATTCCTACTAGTGCCTTTTGAAAAATTTCGGGAAAAATTCTGGAAAAAGGAAAAATTCGTACTATTTGCTTGTTCTGTGAGTTATTTCCATCGTCCTTTGTTTTCACCTTGTTGCGCTACGTCTCCACACGTCTTAGCCAGCACCTGTGATTTGTACTTTGGATTTGGATTGAACAATCGCTAATCTGCATTCATTAATTGCTAATCCTTACTGTCATATTGTGTGCCTACCCATAGCTCCACATATTCTTCTATCAGTACAGGTTCATCTTGCAACTGTTACCCATGCTCAACAACAGATTGTTTCACCACTTTGGCTTTGCCCTGTTTGGTTTCATCAAAATTGCCAAAAAAATCAGAAAAATAAAGAAAAAAGTTGTTAAAATTTTTGCACGCTTTTCAGAGAACATGCTGTATTTCTGTAGACCACATCCCACCTCAGTTGTAGGTGCCAATTTTTGTGGTTGCATCTTTTTTGATCCTTGTTCAGAGAAAAATATAAAAAGTAGTGAAAAAATAAAAAAATGATTCCTACTAGTGCCTTTTGGAAAATTTCGGGAAAAAATCAAGAAAAAGGAAAAATCCGGATTATTTGTTTGTTCTGTGAGTTCTTTCCATCGTCCTTTGTTTTCACCTTCTTGCGCTACGTCTCAACACGTCTTAGCCAGCACCTGTGATTTGTACTTTGGATCCGGATTGAACAATCGCTAGTTTGTATTCGTTAATTGCTAATCCTTGTTGCCATATTGTGTGCCTACCCATAGCTCCGCATATTATTCTGTCGGCACAGGTTCATCTAGCAACTGTTACCCATGCTCAACAACAGATTGTTTCACCACTTTGGCTTTGCCCTGTTTGGTTTCATCAAAATTGCCAAAAAAATTCAGGAAAATAAAGAAAAAAAATTGTCAAAGTTTTTGCACGCTTTTCAGAGAACGTGGTGTATTTCTGTAGACCACATCCCACCTCAGTTGTTGGTGCCAATTTTTGTGATTGCATCTTTTTTTATCCTTGTTCAGTGAAAAATATAAAAAATAGTGAAAAAATAAAAAAAATTGATTCCTACTAGTGCCTTTTGAAAAATTCCGGGAAAAATTCAGGAAAAAGGAAAAATCTGAACTATTTGCTTGTTCTGTGAGTTCTTTCCATCGTTCTTTGTTTTCACCTTGTTACGCTACGTCTCGACACGGCTTAGCCAGCACCTGTGATTTGTACTTTGGATCTGGATTGAACAATCGCTAATCTGCATTCGTTAATTGCTAATCCTTGCTGTCATATTGTGTGCCTACCCATAGCTCCGTATATTATTCTGTCAGCACAGGTTCATCTAGCAACTATTACCCATGCTCAACAACAGATTGTTTCGCCACTTTGGCTTTGCCCAGTCTGGTTTCATCAAAATTACTAAAAAAATTCAGGAAAATAAAGAAAAAAAATTATCAAAGTTTTTGCACGCTTTTCAGAGAACGTGGTGTATTTCTGTAGACCACATCCCACCTCAGTTGTAGGTGCCAATTTTTGTGGTTGCATCTTTTTTTATCCTTGTTCAGTGAAAAATATAAAAAAAATAGTGAAAAACTAAAAAAAATGATTCCTACTAGTGCCTTTTGAAAAATTTCGGGAAAAATTCTGGAAAAAGGAAAAATTCGGACTATTTGCTTGTTCTGTGAGTTCTTTCCATCGTCCTTTGTTTTCACCTTGTTGCGCTACGTCTCCACACGTCTTAGCCAGCACCTGTGATTTGTACTTTGGATTTGGATTGAACAATCGCTAATCTGCATTCATTAATTGCTAATCCTTACTGTCATATTGTGTGCCTACCCATAGCTCCACATATTCTTCTATCAGTACAGGTTCATCTTGCAATTGTTACCCATGCTCAACAACAGATTGTTTCACCACTTTGGCTTTGCCCTGTTTGGTTTCATCAAAATTGCCAAAAAAATCAGAAAAATAAAGAAAAAAGTGGTTAAAGTTTTTGCACGCTTTTCAGAGAACATGCTGTATTTCTGTAGACCACATCCCACCTCAGTTGTAGGTGCCAATTTTTGTGGTTACATCTTTTTTGATCCTTGTTCAGAGAAAAATATAAAAAGTAGTGAAAAAAAAAATTGATTCCTACTAGTGCCTTTTGGAAAATTCTAGGAAAAAATCAAGAAAAAGGAAAAATCCGGATTATTTGTTTGTTCTGTGAGTTCTTTCCATCGTCCTTTGTTTTCACCTTGTTGCGCTACGTCTCAACACGACTTAGCCAGCACCTGTGATTTGTACTTTGGATCCGGATTGAACAATCGCTAGTTTGTATTCGTTAATTGCTAATCCTTGTTGCCATATTGTGTGCCTACCCACAGCTTCGCATATTATTCTATCAGCATAGTTTCATCTAGCAACTGTTACCCATGCTCAACAACAGATTGTTTCACCACTTTGGCTTTGCCCTGTTTGGTTTCATCAAAATTGCCAAAAAAATTAAGGAAATGTAAAGAAAAAAATTGTTAAAGTTTTTGCACGCTTTTCAGAGAACGTGTTGTATTTCTGTAGACCACATCCCACCTCAGTTGTAGGTGCCAATTTTTGTGGTTGCATCTTTTTTGATCCTTGTTCAGAGAAAAATATAAAAAGTAGTGAAAAAATAAAAAAATGATTCCTACTAGTGCCTTTTGGAAAATTTCGGGAAAAAATCAAGAAAAAGGAAAAATCCGGATTATTTGTTTGTTCTGTGAGTTCTTTCCATCGTCCTTTGTTTTCACCTTGTTGCGCTACGTCTCAACACGTCTTAGCCAGCACCTGTGATTTGTACTTTGGATCTAGACTGAACAATCGCTAGTTTGTATTCGTTAATTGCTAATCCTTGTTGCCATATTGTGTGCCTACCCATACCTCCGCATATTATTCTGTCAGCACAGGTTCATCTAGCAACTGTTACCCATGCTCAACAACAGATTGTTTCACCACTTTGGCATTGCCCTGTTTGGTTTCATCAAAATTGCCAAAAAAATTCAGGAAAATAAAGAAAAAAAATTGTCAAAGTTTTTGCACGCTTTTCAGAGAATGTGCTGTATTTCTGTAGACCACATCCCACCTCAGTTGTAGGTGCCAATTTTTGTGGTTGCATCTTTTTTGATCCTTGTTCAGAGAAAAATATAAAAAAGTAGTGAAAAAATAAAAAAAATTGATTCCTACTAGTGCCTTTTGGAAAATTCTAGGAAAAATTCAGGAAAAAGAAAAAATCTGGACTATTTGCTTGTTCTGTGAATTCTTTCCATCGTCCTTTGTTTTCACCTTGCTGCGCTACATCTCGACACGTCTTAGCTAGCACCTGTGGTTTGTACTTTGGATCCGGATTGAACAGTCGCTAATTTGCATTCGTTAATTGCTAATCCTTGCTGTCATATTGTGTGCCTACCCATAGCTCCGCATATTATTCTGTCAGCACAGGTTCATCTAGCAACTGTTACCCATGCTCAACAACAGATTGTTTCACCACTTTGGCTTTGCCCTGTTTGGTTTCATCAAAATTGCCAAAAAAAAATCAGGAAAATAAAGAAAAAAATTGTCAAAGTTTTTGCACGCTTTTCAGAGAACGTGTTGTATTTCTATAGACCACATCCCACCTCAATTGTAGGTGCCAATTTTTGTGGTTGCATCTTTTTTTATCCTTGTTCAGTGAAAAATATAAACAAAATAGTGAAAAAATAAAAAAAATTGATTCCCACTAGTGCCTTTTGAAAAATTCCGGGAAAAATTCTGGAAAAAGGAAAAATTCGGACTATTTGCTTGTTCCGTGAGTTCTTTCCATCATCCTTTGTTTTCACCTTGTTGCGCTACGTCTCGACACGTCTTAGCCAGCACCTGTGATTTGTACTTTGGATCTGGATTGAACAATCGCTAATCTGTATTCGTTAATTGCTAATCCTTACTGTCATATTGTGTGCCTACCCATAGCTTCACATATTCTACTGTCAGCACAGGTTCATCTTGCAAATGTTACTCATGCTCAACAACAGATTGTTTCACCACTTTGGCTTTGCCCTGTTTGGTTTCATCAAAATTGCTAAAAAAATCAGGAAAATAGAGAAAAAAATTGTCAAAGTTTTTGCATGCTTTTCAGAGAACGTGTTGTATTTCTGTAGACCACATCCTACCTCAGTTGTAGGTGCCAATTTTTGTGGTTGCATCTTATATGATCCTTGTTCAGAGAAATATAAAAAAATAGTGAAAAAATAAAAAAAATTTGATTCCTACTACTGCCTTTTGGAAAAATCTGGGAAAAAATCAGGAAAAAGGAAAAACCCCGACTATTTGCTTGTTCTGTGAGTTCTTTCCATCGTTCTTTTGTTTTCATCTTGTTGCGCTATGTCTCGACACGTCTTAGCTAGCACCTATGATTTGTACTTTGGATCCGGATTGAACAATGGCTAATTTGCATTCGTTAATTGCTAATCCTTGATGTCATATTGTGTGCCTACACGTAGCTCCACATATTCTTCTATCAGCACAGGTTCATCTTGCAACTGTTACCCACGCTCAACAACAGATTGTTTCACCACTTTGGCTTTGCCCTGTCTGGTTTCATCAAAATTGCCAAAAAAATTCAGGAAAAAAAGAAAAAAATTGTCAAAGTTTTTGCACGCTTTTCAGAGAACGTGGTGTATTTCTGTAGACCACATCCCACCTCAGTTGTTGGTGCCAATTTTTGTGATTGCATCTTTTTTTATCCTTGTTCAGTGAAAAATATAAAAAAATAGTGAAAAAATAAAAAAAATTGATTCCTACTAGTGCCTTTTGAAAAATTCCGGGAAAAATTCAGGAAAAAGGAAAAATCTGAACTATTTGCTTGTTCTGTGAGTTCTTTCCATCGTTCTTTGTTTTCACCTTGTTACGCTACGTCTCGACACGGCTTAGCCAGCACCAGTGATTTGTACTTTGGATCTGGATTGAACAATCGCTAATCTGCATTCGTTAATTGCTAATCCTTGCTGTCATATTGTGTGCCTACCCATAGCTCCGTATATTATTCTGTCAGCACAGGTTCATCTAGCAACTGTTACCCATACTCAACAACAGATTGTTTCGCCACTTTGGCTTTGCCCAGTCTGGTTTCATCAAAATTACTAAAAAAATTCAGGAAAATAAAGAAAAAAAATTATCAAAGTTTTTGCACGCTTTTTAGAGAACGTGGTGTATTTCTGTAGACCACATCCCACCTCAGTTGTAGGTGCCAATTTTTGTGGTTGCATCTTTTTTATCCTTGTTCAGTGAAAAATATAAAAAAAATAGTGAAAAAATAAAAAAAATGATTCCTACTAGTGCCTTTTGAAAAATTTCGGGAAAAATTCTGGAAAAAGGAAAAATTCGTACTATTTGCTTGTTCTGTGAGTTATTTCCATCGTCCTTTGTTTTCACCTTGTTGCGCTACGTCTCCACACGTCTTAGCCAGCACCTGTGATTTGTACTTTGGATTTGGATTGAACAATCGCTAATCTGCATTCATTAATTGCTAATCCTTACTGTCATATTGTGTGCCTACCCATAGCTCCACATATTCTTCTATCAGTACAGGTTCATCTTGCAACTGTTACCCATGCTCAACAACAGATTGTTTCACCACTTTGGCTTTGCCCTGTTTGGTTTCATCAAAATTGCCAAAAAAATCAGAAAAATAAAGAAAAAAGTTGTTAAAATTTTTGCACGCTTTTCAGAGAACATGCTGTATTTCTGTAGACCACATCCCACCTCAGTTGTAGGTGCCAATTTTTGTGGTTGCATCTTTTTTGATCCTTGTTCAGAGAAAAATATAAAAAGTAGTGAAAAAATAAAAAAATGATTCCTACTAGTGCCTTTTGGAAAATTTCGGGAAAAAATCAAGAAAAAGGAAAAATCCGGATTATTTGTTTGTTCTGTGAGTTCTTTCCATCGTCCTTTGTTTTCACCTTCTTGCGCTACGTCTCAACACGTCTTAGCCAGCACCTGTGATTTGTACTTTGGATCCGGATTGAACAATCGCTAGTTTGTATTCGTTAATTGCTAATCCTTGTTGCCATATTGTGTGCCTACCCATAGCTCCGCATATTATTCTGTCGGCACAGGTTCATCTAGCAACTGTTACCCATGCTCAACAACAGATTGTTTCACCACTTTGGCTTTGCCCTGTTTGGTTTCATCAAAATTGCCAAAAAAATTCAGGAAAATAAAGAAAAAAAATTGTCAAAGTTTTTGCACGCTTTTCAGAGAACGTGGTGTATTTCTGTAGACCACATCCCACCTCAGTTGTTGGTGCCAATTTTTGTGATTGCATCTTTTTTTATCCTTGTTCAGTGAAAAATATAAAAAATAGTGAAAAAATAAAAAAAATTGATTCCTACTAGTGCCTTTTGAAAAATTCCGGGAAAAATTCAGGAAAAAGGAAAAATCTGAACTATTTGCTTGTTCTGTGAGTTCTTTCCATCGTTCTTTGTTTTCACCTTGTTACGCTACGTCTCGACACGGCTTAGCCAGCACCTGTGATTTGTACTTTGGATCTGGATTGAACAATCGCTAATCTGCATTCGTTAATTGCTAATCCTTGCTGTCATATTGTGTGCCTACCCATAGCTCCGTATATTATTCTGTCAGCACAGGTTCATCTAGCAACTATTACCCATGCTCAACAACAGATTGTTTCGCCACTTTGGCTTTGCCCAGTCTGGTTTCATCAAAATTACTAAAAAAATTCAGGAAAATAAAGAAAAAAAATTATCAAAGTTTTTGCACGCTTTTCAGAGAACGTGGTGTATTTCTGTAGACCACATCCCACCTCAGTTGTAGGTGCCAATTTTTGTGGTTGCATCTTTTTTTATCCTTGTTCAGTGAAAAATATAAAAAAAATAGTGAAAAACTAAAAAAAATGATTCCTACTAGTGCCTTTTGAAAAATTTCGGGAAAAATTCTGGAAAAAGGAAAAATTCGGACTATTTGCTTGTTCTGTGAGTTCTTTCCATCGTCCTTTGTTTTCACCTTGTTGCGCTACGTCTCCACACGTCTTAGCCAGCACCTGTGATTTGTACTTTGGATTTGGATTGAACAATCGCTAATCTGCATTCATTAATTGCTAATCCTTACTGTCATATTGTGTGCCTACCCATAGCTCCACATATTCTTCTATCAGTACAGGTTCATCTTGCAATTGTTACCCATGCTCAACAACAGATTGTTTCACCACTTTGGCTTTGCCCTGTTTGGTTTCATCAAAATTGCCAAAAAAATCAGAAAAATAAAGAAAAAAGTGGTTAAAGTTTTTGCACGCTTTTCAGAGAACATGCTGTATTTCTGTAGACCACATCCCACCTCAGTTGTAGGTGCCAATTTTTGTGGTTACATCTTTTTTGATCCTTGTTCAGAGAAAAATATAAAAAGTAGTGAAAAAAAAAATTGATTCCTACTAGTGCCTTTTGGAAAATTCTAGGAAAAAATCAAGAAAAAGGAAAAATCCGGATTATTTGTTTGTTCTGTGAGTTCTTTCCATCGTCCTTTGTTTTCACCTTGTTGCGCTACGTCTCAACACGACTTAGCCAGCACCTGTGATTTGTACTTTGGATCCGGATTGAACAATCGCTAGTTTGTATTCGTTAATTGCTAATCCTTGTTGCCATATTGTGTGCCTACCCACAGCTTCGCATATTATTCTATCAGCATAGTTTCATCTAGCAACTGTTACCCATGCTCAACAACAGATTGTTTCACCACTTTGGCTTTGCCCTGTTTGGTTTCATCAAAATTGCCAAAAAAATTAAGGAAATGTAAAGAAAAAAATTGTTAAAGTTTTTACACGCTTTTCAGAGAACGTGTTGTATTTCTGTAGACCACATCCCACCTCAGTTGTAGGTGCCAATTTTTGTGGTTGCATCTTTTTTGATCCTTGTTCAGAGAAAAATATAAAAAGTAGTGAAAAAATAAAAAAAATGATTCCTACTAGTGCCTTTTGGAAAATTTCGGGAAAAAATCAAGAAAAAGGAAAAATCCGGATTATTTGTTTGTTCTGTGAGTTCTTTCCATCGTCCTTTGTTTTCACCTTGTTGCGCTACGTCTCAACACGTCTTAGCCAGCACCTGTGATTTGTACTTTGAATCCGGATTGAACAATCGCTAGTTTGTATTCGTTAATTGCTAATCCTTGTTGCCATATTGTGTGCCTACCCATAGCTCCGCATATTATTCTGTCAGCACAGGTTCATCTAGCAACTGTTACCCATGCTCAACAACAGATTGTTTCACCACTTTGGCTTTGCCCTGTTTGGTTTCATCAAAATTGCCAAAAAAATTCAGGAAAATAAAGAAAAAAAATTGTCAAAGTTTTTGCACGCTTTTCAGAGAACGTGCTGTATTTCTGTAGACCACATCCCACCTCAGTTGTAGGTGCTAATTTTTGTGGTTGCATCTTTTTTGATCCTTATTCAGAGAAAAATATAAAAAAGTAGTGAAAAAATAAAAAAATTTGATTCCTACTAGTGCCTTTTGGAAAATTCTAGGAAAAATTCAGGAAAAAGAAAAAATCTGGACTATTTGCTTGTTCTGTGAATTCTTTCCATCGTCCTTTGTTTTCACCTTGCTGCGCTACATCTCGACACGTCTTAGCTAGCACCTGTGGTTTGTACTTTGGATCCGGATTGAACAGTCGCTAATTTGCATTCGTTAATTGCTAATCCTTGCTGTCATATTGTGTGCCTACCCATAGCTCCGCATATTATTCTGTCAGCACAGGTTCATCTAGCAACTGTTACCCATGCTCAACAACAGATTGTTTCACCACTTTGGCTTTGCCCTGTTTGGTTTCATCAAAATTGCCAAAAAAATATTCAGGAAAATAAAGAAAAAAATTGTCAAAGTTTTTGCACGCTTTTCAGAGAACGTGTTGTATTTCTATAGACCACATCCCACCTCAATTGTAGGTGCCAATTTTTGTGGTTGCATCTTTTTTATCCTTGTTCAGTGAAAAATATAAAAAAATAGTGAAAAAATAAAAAAATTTGATTCCCACTAGTGCCTTTTGAAAAATTCCGGGAAAAATTCTGGAAAAAGGAAAAATTCGGACTATTTGCTTGTTCCGTGAGTTCATTCCATCATCCTTTGTTTTCACCTTGTTGCGCTACGTCTCGACACGTCTTAGCCAGCACCTGTGATTTGTACTTTGGATCTGGATTGAACAATCGCTAATCTGCATTCGTTAATTGCTAATCCATACTGTCATATTGTGTGCCTACCCATAGCTTCACATATTCTACTGTCAGCACAGGTTCATCTTGCAAATGTTACTCATGCTCAACAACAGATTGTTTCACCACTTTGGCTTTGCCCTGTTTGGTTTCATCAAAATTGCCAAAAAAATCAGGAAAATAAAGAAAAAAAATTGTCAAAGTTTTTGCATGGTTTTCAGAGAACGTGTTGTATTTCTGTAGACCACATCCTACCTCAGTTGTAGGTGCCAATTTTTGTGGTTGCATCTTATATGATCCTTGTTCAGAGAAATATAAAAAAATAGTGAAAAAATAAAAAAAATTTGATTCCTACTAGTGCCTTTTGGAAAAATCCGGGAAAAAATCAGCAAAAAGGAAAAACCCCGACTATTTGCTTGTTCTGTGAGTTCTTTCCATCGTTCTTTTGTTTTCATCTTGTTGCGCTATGTCTCGGCACGTCTTAGCTAGCACCTATGATTTGTACTTTGGATCCGGATTGAACAATCGCTAATTTGCATTCGTTAATTGCTAATCCTTGCTGTCATATTGTGTGCCTACACGTAGCTCCACATATTCTTCTGTCAGCACAGGTTCATCTTGCAACTGTTACCCACGCTCAACAACAGATTGTTTCACCACTTTGGCTTTGCCCTGTCTGGTTTCATCAAAATTGCCAAAAAAATTCAGGAAAAAAAGAAAAAAATTGTCAAAGTTTTTGCACGCTTTTCAGAGAACATGGTGTATTTCTGTAGACCACATCCCACCTCAGTTGTAGGTGCTATTTTTTGTGGTTGCATCTTTTTTTTATCCTTGTTCAGTGAAAAATATAAAAAAAATAGTGAAAAAATAAAAAAAAAATTGATTCCTACTAGTGCCTTTTAAAAAATTTCGGAAAAAATTCTGGAAAAAGGAAAAATTCGGACTATTTGCTTGTTCTGTGAGTTCTTTCTATCGTCCTTTGTTTTCACCTTGTTGCGCTACGTCTCCACACGTCTTAGCCAGCACCTGTGATTTGTACTTTGGATACAGATTGAACAATCGCTAATCTGCATTCGTTAATTGCTAATCCTTACTGTCATATTGTGTGCCTACCCATAGCTCCACATATTCTTCTATCAGTACAGGTTCATCTTGCAACTGTTACCCATGCTCAACAACAGATTGTTTCACCACTTTGGCTTTGCCCTGTTTGGTTTCATCAAAATTGCCAAAAAAATCAGAAAAATAAAGAAAAAAATTGTTAAAGTTTTTGCATGCTTTTTCAGAGAACATGCTGTATTTCTGTAGACCACATCCCACCTCAGTTGTAGGTGCCAATTTTTGTGGTTGCACCTTTTTTGATCCTTGTTCCGAGAAAAATATAAAAAAATAGTGAAAAAATTAAAAAAATTTGATTCCTACTAGTGCCTTTTGAAAAAATCCGGGAAAAAATTAGGACAAAGAAAAAATCTGGACTATTTGCTTGTTCTGTGAGTTCTTTACATCGTCCTTTTTTCACCTTGTTGCGCTATGTCTCGACACGTCTTAGCCAGCACCCGTGATTTGTACTTTGGATCCGGATTGAACAATCGCTTATCTGCATTCGTTAATTGCTAATCCTTGCTGTCATATTGTGTGCCTACCCATAGCTCCACATATTCTTCTGTCAGCACAGGTTCATCTTGCAACTGTTACCCACGCTCAACCACAGATAGTTTCACCACTTCTAAATTGCCCTGTTTGTTTTCATCAAAATTGCCAAAAAAATCAGAAAACTAAAGAAAAAAAATTGTCAAAGTTTTTGCACACTTTTCAGAGAACGTGTTGTATTTCTGTAGACCACATCCCACCTCAGTTGTAGGTGCCAATTTTTGTGGTTGCATATTTTTTATCCTTGTTCAGAGAAAAATATAAAAAATAGTGAAAAAATAAAAAAATTTTGATTCCTACTAGTGCCTTTTGGAAAATTCCGGGGAAAATTCAGCAAAAAGGAAAAATTCAGACTATTTGCTTGTTATGTGAGTTCTTTCCATCGTCCTTTGTTTTCACCTTGTTGTGCTACGTCTCGACACGTCTTAGCCAACACCTGTGATTTTTACTTTGGATCTAGATTGAACAATCGCTAATCTGCATTCGTTAATTCTTATCCTTGCTGTCATATTGTGTGCCTACCCATAGCTCCACATATTCTTCTGTCAGCACAGGTTCATCTTGCAACTGTTACCCATGCTCAA
Source organism: Saccharum spontaneum (assembly GCA_022457205.1). Taxonomy (NCBI): domain Eukaryota; kingdom Viridiplantae; phylum Streptophyta; class Magnoliopsida; order Poales; family Poaceae; genus Saccharum; species Saccharum spontaneum. The sequence goes on along the minus strand of CM039600.1, from coordinate 58,333,408 downwards.
CAACAGATTGTTTCACCACTTTGGCTTTTTTCTATTTGGTTTCATCAAAATTGCAAAAAAAATTTTAGGAAAATAAAGAAAAAAATTGTCAATGTTTTTGCTCGCTTTTCAGAGAAAGTGCTGTATTTCTGTAAACCACATCCCACCTCAGTTGTAGGTGCTAATTTTTGTGGTTGCATCTTTTTTGATCCTTGTTTAGAGAAAAATATAAAAAAATAGTGAAAAAATAAAAAAAATTTGATTCCTACTAGTGCCTTTTGGAAAATTCCGGTAAAAATTCAGGAAAAAAAAATCCGGACTATTTGCTTGTTCTATGAGTTCTTTCCATCGTCCTTTGTTTTCACCTTGCTGCGCTACATCTCGACACGTCTTAGCTAACACCTGTGATTTGTACTTTGGATCCGGATTGAACAATCGCTAGTTAGCATTCGTTAATTGCTAATTCTTGCTGTCAAATTATGTGCCTAACCATAGCTCCACATATTATTCTGTCAGCACAGGTTCATCTTGCAACTGTTACCCACGCTCAACAACAGATTGTTTCACCACTTTGGCTTTGCCCTATTTGGTTTCATCAAAATTGCAAAAAAAATTCAGGAAAATAAAGAAAAAAAATTGTCAAAGTTTTTGCACGCTTTTCAGAGAATGTGCTGTATTTCTGTAGACCACATCCCACATCAGTTGTAGGCGCCAATTTTTGTGGTTGCATCTTTTTTGATCCTTGTTCAGAAAAAAATATAAAAAAATAGTGAAAAAATAAAAAAATTTTGATTCCTACTAGTGCCTTTTGGAAAATTCTGGGAAAAATTCAGGAAAAAGGAAAAATCCGGATTATTTGCTTGTTCTGTGAGTTCTTTCCATCGTCCTTTGTTTTCACCTTGCTGCGCTACGTCTCGACACGTCTTAGCTAGCACCTGTGATTTGTACTTTGGATCCAGCTTGAACAATCGCTAATCTGCATTCGTTAATTGCTAATCCTTGCTGTCATATTGTGTGCCTACCCATAGCTCCACATATTCTTCAGTTAGCACAGGTTCATCTTGCAACTGTTACCCACGCTCAACAACAGATAGTTTCACCACTTCTGAATTGCCCTGTTTATTTTCATCAAAATTGCCAAAAAAATCAGGAAAATAAAGAAAAAAAATTGTCAAAGTTTTTGCACACTTTTCAGAGAACGTGTTGTATTTCTGTAGACCACATCCCACCTCAGTTGTAGGTGCTAATTTTTGTGGTTGCATATTTTTTTATCCTTGTTCAGAGAAAAATATAAAAAATAGTGAAAAAATAAAAAAAATTTCATTCCTACCAGTGCCTTTTGGAAAATTCTGGGGAAAATTCAGCAAATAGGAAAAATTCAGACTATTTGCTTGTTATGTGAGTTCTTTCCATCGTCCTTTGTTTTCACCTTGTTGTGCTACGTCTCGACACGTCTTAGCCAACACCTGTGATTTGTACTTTGGATCCAGATTGAACAATCGCTAATCTGCATTCGTTAATTCCTATCCTTGCTGTCATATTGTGTGCCTACCCATAGCTCCACATATTCTTCTATCAGTACAGGTTCATCTTGCAACTGTTACCCATGCTCAACAACAGATTGTTTCACCACTTTGGCTTTGCCCTGTTTGGTTTCATCAAAATTGCCAAAAAAATCAGAAAAATAAAGAAAAAAATTGTTAAAGTTTTTGCATGCTTTTCAGAGAACATGCTGTATTTCTGTAGACCACATCCCACCTCAGTTGTAGGTGCCAATTTTTGTGGTTGCACCTTTTTTGATCCTTGTTCCGAGAAAAATATAAAAAAATAGTGAAAAAATTAAAAAAATTTGATTCCTACTAGTGCCTTTTGGAAAAATCCGGGAAAAAATTAGGAAAAAGAAAAAATCTGGACTATTTGCTTGTTCTGTGAGTTCTTTACATCGTCCTTTTTTCACCTTGTTGCGCTATGTCTCGACACGTCTTAGCCAGCACTCGTGATTTATACTTTGGATCCGGATTGAACAATTGCTTATCTGCATTCGTTAATTGCTAATCCTTGCTGTCATATTGTGTGCCTACCCATAGCTCCACATATTCTTCTGTCAGCACAGGTTCATCTTGCAACTGTTACCCACGCTCAACCACAGATAGTTTCACCACTTCTAAATTGCCCTGTTTGTTTTCATCAAAATTGCCAAAAAAATCAGAAAAATAAAGAAAAAAAATTGTCAAAGTTTTTGCACGCTTTTCAGAGAACGTGTTGTATTTCTGTAGACCACATCCCACCTCAGTTGTAGGTGCCAATTTTTGTGGTTGCATATTTTTTATCCTTGTTCAGAGAAAAATATAAAAAATAGTGAAAAAATAAAAAATTTTTGATTCCTACTAGTGCCTTTTGGAAAATTCCGGGGAAAATTCAGCAAAAAGGAAAAATTCAGACTATTTGCTTGTTATGTGAGTTCTTTCCATCGTCCTTTGTTTTCACCTTGTTGTGCTACGTCTCGACACGTCTTAGCCAACACCTGTGATTTTTACTTTGGATCCAGATTGAACAATCGCTAATCTGCATTCGTTAATTCTTATCCTTGCTGTCATATTGTGTGCCTACCCATAGCTCCACATATTCTTCTGTCAGCACAGGTTCATCTTGCAACTGTTACCCATGCTCAACAACAGATTGTTTCACCACTTTGGCTTTTTTCTATTTGGTTTCATCAAAATTGCAAAAAAAATTTTAGGAAAATAAAGAAAAAAATTGTCAAAGTTTTTGCTCGCTTTTCAGAGAAAGTGCTGTATTTCTGTAAACCACATTCCACCTCAGTTGTAGGTGCTAATTTTTGTGGTTGCATCTTTTTTGATCCTTGTTTAGAGAAAAATATAAAAAAATAGTGAAAAAATAAAAAAATTTTGATTCCTACTAGTGCCTTTTGGAAAATTTCGGTAAAAATTCAGGAAAAAAAAATCCGGACTATTTGCTTGTTCTATGAGTTCTTTCCATCGTCCTTTGTTTTCACCTTGCTGCGCTACATCTCGACACGTCTTAGCTAACACCTGTGATTTGTACTTTGGATCCGGATTGAACAATCGCTAGTTAGCATTCGTTAATTGCTAATTCTTGCTGTCAAATTATGTGCCTAACCATAGCTCCACATATTATTCTGTCAGCACAGGTTCATCTTGCAACTGTTACCCACGCTCAACAACAGATTGTTTCACCACTTTGGCTTTGCCCTATTTGGTTTCATCAAAATTGCAAAAAAAATTCAGGAAAATAAAGAAAAAAAATTGTCAAAGTTTTTGCACGCTTTTCAGAGAATGTGCTGTATTTCTGTAGACCACATCCCACATCAGTTGTAGGCGCCAATTTTTGTGGTTGCATCTTTTTTGATCCTTGTTCAGAAAAAAATATAAAAAAATAGTGAAAAAATAAAAAAATTTTGATTCCTACTAGTGCCTTTTGGAAAATTCCGGGAAAAAATCAGGAAAAAGGAAAAATCCGGATTATTTGCTTGTTCTGTGAGTTCTTTCCATCGTCCTTTGTTTTCACCTTGCTGCGCTACGTCTCGACACGTCTTAGCTAGCACCTGTGATTTGTACTTTGGATCCAGCTTGAACAATCGCTAATCTGCATTCGTTAATTGCTAATCCTTGCTGTCATATTGTGTGCCTACCCATAGCTCCACATATTCTTCAGTTAGCACAGGTTCATCTTGCAACTGTTACCCACGCTCAACAACAGATAGTTTCACCACTTCTGAATTGCCCTGTTTATTTTCATCAAAATTGCCAAAAAAATCAGGAAAATAAAGAAAAAAAATTGTCAAAGTTTTTGCACACTTTTCAGAGAACGTGTTGTATTTCTGTAGACCACATCCCACCTCAGTTGTAGGTGCTAATTTTTGTGGTTGCATATTTTTTTATCCTTGTTCAGAGAAAAATATAAAAAATAGTGAAAAAATAAAAAAAATTTCATTCCTACCAGTGCCTTTTGGAAAATTCTGGGGAAAATTCAGCAAATAGGAAAAATTCAGACTATTTGCTTGTTATGTGAGTTCTTTCCATCGTCCTTTGTTTTCACCTTGTTGTGCTACGTCTCGACACGTCTTAGCCAACACCTGTGATTTGTACTTTGGATCCAGATTGAACAATCGCTAATCTGCATTCGTTAATTCCTATCCTTGCTGTCATATTGTGTGCCTACCCATAGCTCCACATATTCTTCTGTTAGCACAGGTTCATCTTGCAACTGTTACCCATGCTCAACAACAGATTGTTTCACCACTTTGGCTTTTCCCTATTTGGTTTCATCAAAATTGCAAAAAAAAATTCAGGAAAATAAAGAAAAAAATTGTCAAAGTTTTTGCTCGCTTTTCAGAGAATGTGCTGTATTTCTGTAAACCACATCCCACCTCAGTTGTAGGTGCTAATTTTTGTGGTTGCATCTTTTTTGATCCTTGTTCAGAGAAAAATATAAAAAAATAGTGAAAAAATAAAAAAATTTTGATTCCTACTAGTGCCTTTTGGAAAATTCCGGAAAAAATTCAGGAAAAAGAAAAAATCTGGACTATTTGCTTGTCCTACGAGTTCTTTCCATCGTCCTTTGTTTTCACCTTGCTGCGCTACATCTCGACACGTCTTAGCTAACACATGTGATATGTACTTTGGATCCGGATTGAACAATCGCTAGTTTGCATTCGTTAATTGCTAATTCTTGTTGTCAAATTGTGTGCCTAACCATAGTTCCACATATTATTCTGTCAGCACATGTTCATCTTGCAACTGTTACCCACGCTCAACAACAGAATGTTTCACCACTTTGGCTTTGCCCTATTTGGTTTCATTAAAATTGCAAAAAAAATTCAGGAAAATAAAGAAAAAAAATTGTTAAAGATTTTGCACGCTTTTCAGAGAACGTGCTGTATTTCTGTAGACCACATCTCACATCAGTTGTGGGCGCCAATTTTTGTGGTTGCATATTTTTTGATCCTTGTTCAGAAAAAAATATAAAAAAATAGTGAAAAAATAAAAAAAAATTGATTCCTACTAGTGCCTTTTGGAAAATTCCGGGAAAAATTCAGGAAAAAGGAAAAATTTGGACTATTTGCTTGTTCTGTTAGTTCTTTCCATCGTCCTTTGTTTTCACCTTGCTGCGCTACGTCTCGACACGTCTTAGCTAGCACCAGTGATTTGTACTTTGGATCCGGATTGAACAATCGCTAATCTGCATTCGTTAATTGCTAATCCTTGCTGTCATATTGTGTGCCTACACATAGCTCCACATATTCTTCTGTCAGCACAGGTTCATCTTGCAACTGTTACCCACGCTCAACAACAGATTGTTTCACCACTTTGGCTTTGCCCTGTTTGGTTTCATCAAAACTGCCAAAAAATTCAGAAAAATAAAGAAAAAAATTGTAAAAGTTTTTGCATGCTTTTCAGAGAACGTGTTGTATTTCTGTAGACCACATCCTACCTCAGTTGTAGTTGCCAATTTTTGTGGTTGCATCTTATATGATCCTTGTTCAGAGAAATATAAAAAATAGTGAAAAAATAAAAAAAAATTTGATTCCTACTAGTGCCTTTTGGAAAATTCCGGGAAAAATTCAGGAAAAAAGGAAAAATCTGGACTATTTGCTTGTTTTGTGAGTTCTTTCCATCATCCTTTGTTTTCACCTTGTTGCGCTACGTCTCGACACGTCTTAGCTAGCACCTGTGATTTGTACTTTGGATCCGGATTGAACAATCGCTAATCTGCATTCGTTAATTGCTAATCCTTGCTGTCGTATTGTGTGCCTACCCATAGCTCCACATATTCTTCTGTCAGCACAGGTTCATCTTGCAACTGTTACCCACGCTCAACAACAGATAGTTTCACCACTTTGGCTTTGTCCTGTTTGGTTTTACCAAAATTGCCAAAAAAATTCGTAAAAATAAAGAAAAAATTATCAAAGTTTTTGCACGCTTTTCAGAGAACATGCTGTATTTTTTTAGACCACATCCGACCTCAGTTGTTGGTACCAATTTTTGTGGTTGCATCTTTTTTAATCCTTGTTCAGAGAAAAATATAAAAAGTAGTGAAAACATAAAAAAAATTTGATTCCTACTAGTGCCTTTTGGAAAATTTCGGGAAAAATTTAGGAAAAAGGAAAAATCTGGAATATTTGCTTGTTCTGTGAGTTCTTACCATCGTCCTTTGTTTTCACCTTGTTGCGCTACGTCTGGACACGTCTTAGTCAGCACCCGTAATTTCTACTTTGGATCCGGATTGAACAATCGCTTATCTGCATTCGTTAATTGCTAATCCTTGCTGTCATATTGTGTGCCTACAAATATGTCCACATATTCTTCTGTTAGCATAGGTTCATCTTGCAATTGTTACCCATGCTCAACAACAGATTATTTCACCACTTTGGCTTTGCCCTGTTTGGTTTCATCAAAATTGCCAAAAAAGTTCAGAAAAATAAGGAAAAAAATTGTAAAAGTTTTTGCATGCTTTTCAGAGAACGTGTTGTATTTCTATAGACCACATCCTACCTCAGTTGTATGTGCCAATTTTTGTTGTTGCATCTTATATGATCCTTGTTCAGAGAAATATAAAAAAAATAGTGAAAAAATAAAAAAAAAAATTGATTCCTACTAGGGCCTTTTGGAAAATTCCGGGAAAAATTCAGGAAAAAAAGGAAAAATCTGGACTATTTGCTTGTTCTGTGTGTTCTTTCCATCGTCCTTTGTTTTCACCTTGTTGCGCTACGTCTCGACACGTCTTAGCTAGCACCTGTGATTTGTACTTTGGATCCGGATTGAACAATCGCTAATCTGCATTCGTTAATTGCTAATCCTTGCTGTCGTATTGTGTGCCTACCCATAGCTCCACATATTCTTCTGTCAGCACAGGTTCATCTTGCAACTATTACTCACGCTCAACAACAGATAGTTTCACCACTTTGGCTTTGCCCTGTTTGGTTTCATCAAAATTGCCAAAAAAATTAGGTAAATAAAGAAAAAAATTGTTAAAGTTTTTGCACGCTTTTCAGAGAACGTGTTGTATTTCTGTAGACCACATCCCACCTCAGTTGTAGGTGCCAATTTTTGTGGTTGCATCCTTTTTTATCCTTGTTTAGAGAAAAATATAAAAAGTAGTGTAAAAATAAAAAAAATTTGATTCCTACTAGTGCCTTTTGGAAAATTCCGGGGAAAATTCAGCAAAAAGAAAAAATTCAGACTATTTGCTTGTTATGTGAGTTCTTTCCATCGTCCTTTGTTTTCACCTTGTTGTGCTACGTCTCGACACGTCTTAGCCAGCACCTGTGATTTGTACTTTGGATACGGATTGAACAATCGCTAATCTGCATTCGTTAATTGCTATCCTTGCTGTCATATTGTGTGCGTACCCATAGCTCCACATATTCTTCTGTCAGCACAGGTTCATCTTGCAACTGTTACCCATGCTCAACAACAGATTGTTTCACCACTTTGGCTTTGCCCTGTTTGGTTTCATCAAAATTGCCAAAAAAATTCAGGAAAATAAAGAAAAAAATTGTTAAAGTTTTTGCACGCTTTTCAGAGAACGTATTGTATTTCTATAGACCACATCCCACCTCAGTTGTAGGTGCCAATTTTTGTGGTTGCATCTTTTTTATCCTTGTTCAGAGAAAAATATAAAAAGTAGTGAAAAATTAAAAAAAATTGATTCCTACTAGTGCCTTTTGGAAAATTCCGGGAAAAAATCAAGAAAAAGGAAAAATCCGGACTATTTGCTCGTTCTGTGAGTTCTTTCCATCGTCCTTTGTTTTCACCTTGTTGCGCTACGTCTTGACACGTCTTAGCCAGCACCTGTGATTTGTACTTTGGATCCGGATTGAACAATCGCTAGTTTGCTTTCGTTAATTGCTAATCCTTGCTACCATATTGTGTGCCTACCCATAGCTCCGCATATTATTCTATCAGCACAGGTTCATCTAGCAACTATTACCCATGCTCAACAACAGATTGTTTCACCACTTTGGCTTTGCCCTGTTTGGTTTCATCAAAATTGCCAAAAAAAATTCAGGAAAATAAAGAAAAAAAATTCTGAAAGTTTTTGCACGCTTTTCAGAGAACGTGTTGTATTTCTGTAGACCACATCCCACCTCAGTTATAATTGCTAATTTTTGTGGTTGCATCTTTTTTTATCCTTGTTTAGAGAAAAATATAAAAAAAATAGTGAAAAAATAAAAAAATAAAAAAAATTGATTCCTACTAGTGCCTTTTGGAAAATTCTAGGAAAAATTCAGGAAAAAGAAAAAATCTGGACTATTTGCTTGTTCTGTGAGTTCTTTCCATCGTCCTTTATTTTCATCTTGTTGTGCTACGTCCCAACACGTCTTAGCCAGCACCTGTGATTTTACTTTGGATACAAATTGAACAATCGCTAATCTACATTCGTTAATTGCTATCCTTGCTGTCATATTGTGTGCGTACCCATAGCACCACATATTCTTCTGTCAGCACAGGTTCATCTTGCAACTGTTACCCATGCTCAACAACAGATAGTTCCACCACTTTGGCTTTGCCCTATTTTTTTAAATCAAAATTGCCAAAAAAATTCAGGAAAATAAAGAAAAAAATTGTCAAAGTTTTTGCACGCTTTTCAAAGAACGTGTTGTATTTCTATAGACCACATCCCACCTCAGTTGTAGGTGCCAATTTTTATGGTTGCATATTTTTTTATCCTTGTTCAGAGAAAAATATAAAAAATAGTGAAAAAAATAAAAAAAATTGATTCCTACTAGTGCCTTTTGGAAAAATCCGGAAAAAAATCAGGAAAAAGCAAAAACCCGGACTATTTGGTTGTTCTGTGAGTTCTTTCCATCGTCCTTTGTTTTCACCTAGTTGTGCTACGTCTCTACACGTCTTAGCCAACACCTATGATTTGTACTTTGGATCTGCATTCTTTAATTGCTAATCTGCATTCGTTAATTGCTAATCCTTGTTGTCATATTGTGTGCCTACCCATATGTCCACATATTCTTCTGTCAGCATAGGTTCATCTAGCAACTGTTACCCATGCTCAACAACAGATTGTTTCACCACTTTGGCTTTGCCCTGTTTGGTTTCATCAAAATTGCCAAAAAAATTCAGAAAACTAAAGAAAAAAATTGTAAAAGTTTTTGCATGCTTTTCAGAGAACGTGCTGTATTTCTGTAGACCACATCCTACCTCAGTTGTAGGTGCCAATTTTTGTGGTTGCATCTTTTTTGATCCTTGTTTAGAGAAAAATATAAAAAGTAGTGAAAAATTAAAAAAAATTGATTCCTACTAGTGCCTTTTGGAAAATTCCGGGAAAATTCAGGAAAAAGAAAAAATCTGGACTATTTGCTTGTTCTGTGAGTTCTTTCCATCGTCCTTTGTTTTCACCTTGTTGCGCTACGTCTCGACACGTCTTAGCTAGCACCTGTGATTTGTACTTTGGATCCGGATTGAACAATCGCTAATCAGCATTCGTTAATTGCTAATCCTTGCTGTCGTATTGTGTGCCTACCCATAGCTCCACATATTCTTTTGTCAGCACAGGTTCATCTTGCAACTGTTACCCACGCTCAACAACAGATAGTTTCACCACTTTGGCTTTGCCCTGTTTGGTTTCATCAAAATTGCCAAAAAAATCAGAAAAATAAAGAAAAAAAATTATCAAAGTTTTTGCTCGCTTTTCAGAGAACGTGCTGTATTTCTGTAGACCACATCCCGCCTCAGTTGAAGGTGCCAATTTTTGTGGTTGCATCTTTTTTTATCCTTGTTCAGAGAAAAATATAAAAAGTAGTGAAAAAAATAAAAAAAAATTTGATTCCTACTAGTGCCTTTTGGAAAATTCCGGGAAAAATTCAGGAAAAAGGAAAAATCTGGACTATTTGCTTGTTCTGTGAGTTCTTTCCATCGTTCTTTTGTTTTCACCATGTTGCGCTATGTCTTGACACATCTTAGCTAGCACCTATGATTTGTACTTTGGATCTGCATTCTTTAATTGCTAATCTGCATTCGTTAATTGCTAATTCTTGCTGTCAAATTGTGTGCCTAACCATAGCTCCACATATTATTCTGTCAGCACAGGTTCATCTTGCAACTGTTACCCACGCTCAACAACAGATTGTTTCACCACTTTGGCTTTGCCCTATTTGGTTTCATCAAAATTGTAAAAAAAATTCAGGAAAATAAAGAAAAAAAATTATCAAAGTTTTTGCACGCTTTTCAGAGAACGTGCTGTATTTGTGTAGACCACATCCCACATCAGTTGTAGGCGCCAATTTTTGTGGTTGCATCTTTTTTGATCCTTGTTCAGAAAAAAATATAAAAAATAGTGAAAAAATAAAAAAATTTTGATTCCTACTAGTGCCTTTTGGAAAATTCCGGGAAAAATTCAGGAAAAAGGAAAAATCCGGATTATTTGCTTGTTCTGTGCGTTCTTTCCATCTTCCTTTGTTTTCACCTTGCTGCGCTACGTCTCGACACGTCTTAGCTAGCACCTGTGATTTGTACTTTGGATCCAGCTTGAACAATCGCTAATCTACATTCGTTAATAGCTAATCCTTGCTGTCATATTGTGTGCCTACCCATAGCTCCACATATTCTTCTGTCAGCACAGGTTCATCTTGCAACTGTTACCCACGCTCAACAACAGATAGTTTCACCACTTCTAAATTGCCCTGTTTGTTTTCATCAAAATTGCCAAAAAAATCAGGAAAATAAAGAAAAAAAATTGTCAAAGTTTTTGCACGCTTTTCAGAGAACGTGTTGTATTTCTGTAGACCACATCCCACCTCAGTTGTAGGTGCTAATTTTTGTGGTTGCATATTTTTTTTATCCTTCTTCAGAGAAAAATATAAAAAATAGTGAAAAAATAAAATTTTTTTGATTCCTACCAGTGCCTTTTGGAAAATTCCGGGGAAAATTCAGCAAAAAGGAAAAATTCAAACTATTTGCTTGTTATGTGAGTTCTTTCCATCGTCCTTTGTTTTCACCTTGTTGTGCTACGTCTCGACACGTCTTAGCCAACACCTGTGATTTGTACTTTGGATCCAGATTGAACAATCGCTAATCTGCATTCGTTAATTCCTATCCTTGCTGTCATATTGTGTGCCTACCCATAGCTCCACACATTCTTCTGTTAGCACAGGTTCATCTTGCAACTGTTACCCATGCTCAACAACAGATTGTTTCACCACTTTGGCTTTTCCCTATTTGGTTTCATCAAAATTGCAAAAAAAAATTCAGGAAAATAAAGAAAAAATTGTCAAAGTTTTTGCTCCCATTTCAGAGAACGTGCTGTATTTCTGTAAACCACATCCCACCTCAGTTGTAGGTGCTAATTTTTGTGGTTGCATCTTTTTTGATCCTTGTTCAGAGAAAAATATAAAAAAAATAGTGAAAAAATAAAAAAATTTTGATTCCTACTAGTGCCTTTTGGAAAATTCCAGGAAAAATTCAGAAAAAAGAAAAAATTCGGACTATTTGCTTGTTCTGTGAGTTCTTTCCATCGTCCTTTGTTTTCACCTTGCAGCGCTACATCTCGACACGTCTTAGCTAGCACCTGTGATTTGTACTTTGGATCCAGATTGAACAATCGCTAATCTGCATTCATTAATTGCTAATCCTTGCTGTCATATTGTGTGCCTACCCATAGCTCCAAATATTCTTCTGGTAGCACAGGTTCATCTTGCAACTGTTACCCACGCTCAACAACAGATAGTTTCACCACTTTGGCTTTGTCCTGTTTGGTTTGACCAAAATTGCCAAAAAAATTCCTAAAAATAAAGAAAAAATTATCAAAGTTTTTGCACGCTTTTCAGAGAACATGCTGTATTTTTGTAGACCACATCCCACCTCAGTTGTCGGTACCAATTTTTGTGGTTGCATCTTTTTTAATCCTTGTTCAGAGAAAAATATAAAAAGTAGTGAAAACATAAAAAAAATTTGATTCCTACTAGTGCCTTTTGGAAAATTTCGGGAAAAATTTAGGAAAAAGGAAAAATCTGGAATATTTGCTTGTTCTGTGAGTTCTTACCATCGTCCTTTGTTTTCACCTTGTTGCGCTACGTCTGGACACGTCTTAGTCAGCACCCGTGATTTCTACTTTGGATCCGGATTGAACAATCGCTTATCTGCATTCGTTAATTGCTAATCCTTGCTGTCATATTGTGTGCCTACCCATATGTCCACATATTCTTCTGTTAGCATAGGTTCATCTTGCAATTGTTACCCATGCTCAACAACAGATTGTTTCACCACTTTGGCTTTGCCCTGTTTGGTTTCATCAAAATTGCCAAAAAAGTTCAGAAAAATAAGGAAAAAAATTGTAAAAGTTTTTGCATGCTTTTCAGAGAACGTGTTGTATTTCTGTAGACCACATCCTACCTCAGTTGTATGTGCCAATTTTTGTTGTTGCATCTTATATGATCCTTGTTCAGAGAAATATAAAAAAAATAGTGAAAAAATAAAAAAAATTGATTCCTACTAGTGCCTTTTGGAAAATTCCGGGAAAAATTCAGGAAAAAAAGGAAAAATCTGGACTATTTGCTTGTTCTGTGTGTTCTTTCCATCGTCCTTTGTTTTCACCTTGTTGCGCTACGTCTCGACACGTCTTAGCTAGCACCTGTGATTTGTACTTTGGATCCGGATTGAACAATCGCTAATCTGCATTCGTTAATTGCTAATCCTTGCTGTCGTATTGTGTGCCTACCCATAGCTCCACATATTCTTCTGTCAGCACAGGTTCATCTTGCAACTATTACTCACGCTCAACAACAGATAGTTTCACCACTTTGGCTTTGCCCTGTTTGGTTTCATCAAAATTGCCAAAAAAATTAGGTAAATAAAGAAAAAAATTGTTAAAGTTTTTGCACGCTTTTCAGAGAACGTGTTGTATTTCTGTAGACCACATCCCACCTCAGTTGTAGGTGCCAATTTTTGTGGTTGCATCTTTTTTTATCCTTGTTCAGAGAAAAATATAAAAAGTAGTGAAAAAAATAAAAAAAAATTTGATTCCTACTAGTGCCTTTTGGAAAATTCCGGGAAAAATTCAGGAAAAAGGAAAAATCTGGACTATTTGCTTGTTCTGTGAGTTCTTTCCATCGTTCTTTTGTTTTCACCTTGTTGCGCTATGTCTTGACACGTCTTAGCTAGCACCTGTGATTTGTACTTTGGATCCGGATTGAACAATCGCTAGTTTGCATTCGTTAATTGCTAATTCTTGCTGTCAAATTGTGTGCCTAACCATAGCTCCACATATTATTCTGTCAGCACAGGTTCATCTTGCAACTGTTACCCACGCTCAACAACAGATTGTTTCACCACTTTGGCTTTGCCCTATTTGGTTTCATCAAAATTGTAAAAAAAAATTCAGGAAAATAAAGAAAAAAAATTATCAAAGTTTTTGCACGCTTTTCAGAGAACGTGCTGTATTTGTGTAGACCACATCCCACATCAGTTGTAGGCGCCAATTTTTGTGGTTGCATCTTTTTTGATCCTTGTTCAGAGAAATATAAAAAAAATAGTGAAAAAATAAAAAAAAATTGATTCCTACTAGTGCCTTTTGGAAAATTCCGGGAAAAATTCAGGAAAAAGGAAAAATCCGGATTATTTGCTTGTTCTGTGCGTTCTTTCCATCTTCCTTTGTTTTCACCTTGCTGCGCTACGTCTCGACACGTCTTAGCTAGCACCTGTGATTTGTACTTTGGATCCAGCTTGAACAATCGCTAATCTACATTCGTTAATAGCTAATCCTTGCTGTCATATTGTGTGCCTACCCATAGCTCCACATATTCTTCTGTCAGCACAGGTTCATCTTGCAACTGTTACCCACGCTCAACAACAGATAGTTTCACCACTTCTAAATTGCCCTGTTTGTTTTCATCAAAATTGCCAAAAAAATCAGGAAAATAAAGAAAAAAAATTGTCAAAGTTTTTGCACGCTTTTCAGAGAACGTGTTGTATTTCTGTAGACCACATCCCACCTCAGTTGTAGGTGCTAATTTTTGTGGTTGCATATTTTTTTATCCTTCTTCAGAGAAAAATATAAAAAATAGTGAAAAAATAAAATTTTTTTGATTCCTACCAGTGCCTTTTGGAAAATTCCGGGGAAAATTCAGCAAAAAGGAAAAATTCAGACTATTTGCTTGTTATGTGAGTTCTTTCCATCGTCCTTTGTTTTCACCTTGTTGTGCTACGTCTCGACACGTCTTAGCCAACACCTGTGATTTGTACTTTGGATCCAGATTGAACAATCGCTAATCTGCATTCGTTAATTCCTATCCTTGCTGTCATATTGTGTGCCTACCCATAGCTCCACATATTCTTCTGTTAGCACAGGTTCATCTTGCAACTGTTACCCATGCTCAACAACAGATTGTTTCACCACTTTGGCTTTTCCCTATTTGGTTTCATCAAAATTGCAAAAAAAAATTCAGGAAAATAAAGAAAAAATTGTCAAAGTTTTTGCTCCCATTTCAGAGAACGTGCTGTATTTCTGTAAACCACATCCCACCTCAGTTGTAGGTGCTAATTTTTGTGGTTGCATCTTTTTTGATCCTTGTTCAGAGAAAAATATAAAAAAAATAGTGAAAAAATAAAAAAATTTTGATTCCTACTAGTGCCTTTTGGAAAATTCCAGGAAAAATTCAGAAAAAAGAAAAAATTCGGACTATTTGCTTCTTCTGTGAGTTCTTTCCATCGTCCTTTGTTTTCACCTTGCAGCGCTACATCTCGACACGTCTTAGCTAACACCTGTGATTTGTACTTTGGATCCGGATTGAACAATCGCTAGTTTGCATTCGTTAATTGCTAATCCTTGCTGTCAAATTGTGTGCCTAACCATAGCTCCACATATTATTCTGTCAGCACAGGTTCATCTTGCAGCTGTTACCCACGCTCAACAACAGATTGTTTCACCACTTTGGCTTTGCCCTATTTGGTTTCATCAAAATTGCAAAAAAAATTCAGGAAAATAAAGAAAAAAATTGTCAAAGTTTTTGCACGCTTTTTAGAGAACGTGCTGTATTTCTGTAGACCACATCCCACATCAGTTGTAGGCGCCAATTTTTGTGGTTGCATCTTTTTTGATCCTTGTTCAGAAAAAAATATAAAAAATAGTGAAAAAATAAAAAAAATTTTGATTCCTACTAGTGCCTTTTGGAAAATTCCGAGAAAAATTCAGAAAAAAGGAAAAATCCGGGCTATTTGCTTGTTCTGTGAGTTCTTTTCATCGTCCTTTGTTTTCACCTTGCTGCGCTATGTCTCGACACGTCTTAGCTAGCACCTGTGATTTGTACTTTGGATCCAGATTGAACAATCGCTAATCTGCATTCATTAATTGCTAATCCTTGCTGTCATATTGTGTGCCTACCCATAGCTCCAAATATTCTTCTGTTAGCACAGGTTCATCTTGCAACTGTTACCCACGCTCAACAACAGATAGTTTCACCACTTTGGCTTTGTCCTGTTTGGTTTCACCAAAATTGCCAAAAAAATTCCTAAAAATAAAGAAAAAATTATCAAAGTTTTTGCACGCTTTTCAGAGAACATGCTGTATTTTTGTAGACCACATCCCACCTCAGTTGTCGGTACCAATTTTTGTGGTTGCATCTTTTTTAATCCTTGTTCAGAGAAAAATATAAAAAGTAGTGAAAACATAAAAAAAATTTGATTCCTACTAGTGCCTTTTGGAAAATTTCGGGAAAAATTTAGGAAAAAGGAAAAATCTGGAATATTTGCTTGTTCTGTGAGTTCTTACCATCGTCCTTTGTTTTCACCTTGTTGCGCTACGTCTGGACACGTCTTAGTCAGCACCCGTGATTTCTACTTTGGATCCGGATTGAACAATCGCTTATCTGCATTCGTTAATTGCTAATCCTTGCTGTCATATTGTGTGCCTACCCATATGTCCACATATTCTTCTGTTAGCATAGGTTCATCTTGCAATTGTTACCCATGCTCAACAACAGATTGTTTCACCACTTTGGCTTTGCCCTGTTTGGTTTCATCAAAATTGCCAAAAAAGTTCAGAAAAATAAGGAAAAAAATTGTAAAAGTTTTTGCATGCTTTTCAGAGAACGTGTTGTATTTCTGTAGACCACATCCTACCTCAGTTGTATGTGCCAATTTTTGTTGTTGCATCTTATATGATCCTTGTTCAGAGAAATATAAAAAAAATAGTGAAAAAATAAAAAAAAATTGATTCCTACTAGTGCCTTTTGGAAAATTCCGGGAAAAATTCAGGAAAAAAAGGAAAAATCTGGACTATTTGCTTGTTCTGTGTGTTCTTTCCATCGTCCTTTGTTTTCACCTTGTTGCGCTACGTCTCGACATGTCTTAGCTAGCACCTGTGATTTGTACTTTGGATCCGGATTGAACAATCGCTAATCTGCATTCGTTAATTGCTAATCCTTGCTGTCGTATTGTGTGCCTACCCATAGCTCCACATATTCTTCTGTCAGCACAGGTTCATCTTGCAACTATTACTCACGCTCAACAACAGATAGTTTCACCACTTTGGCTTTGCCCTGTTTGGTTTCATCAAAATTGCCAAAAAAATTAGGTAAATAAAGAAAAAAATTGTTAAAGTTTTTGCACGCTTTTCAGAGAACGTGTTGTATTTCTGTAGACCACATCCCACCTCAGTTGTAGGTGCCAATTTTTGTGGTTGCATCCTTTTTTATCCTTGTTTAGAGAAAAATATAAAAAGTAGTGTAAAAATAAAAAAAATTTGATTCCTACTAGTGCCTTTTGGAAAATTCCGGGGAAAATTCAGCAAAAAGAAAAAATTCAGACTATTTGCTTGTTATGTGAGTTCTTTCCATCGTCCTTTGTTTTCACCTTGTTGTGCTACGTCTCGACACGTCTTAGCCAGCACCTGTGATTTGTACTTTGGATACGGATTGAACAATCGCTAATCTGCATTCGTTAATTGCTATCCTTGCTGTCATATTGTGTGCGTACCCATAGCTCCACATATTCTTCTGTCAGCACAGGTTCATCTTGCAACTGTTACCCATGCTCAACAACAGATTGTTTCACCACTTTGGCTTTGCCCTGTTTGGTTTCATCAAAATTGCAAATATAAAAAGTAGTGAAAAATTAAAAAAAATTGATTCCTACTAGTGCCTTTTGGAAAATTCCGGGAAAAAATCAAGAAAAAGGAAAAATCCGGACTATTTGCTCGTTCTGTGAGTTCTTTCCATCGTCCTTTGTTTTCACCTTGTTGCGCTACGTCTTGACACGTCTTAGCCAGCACCTGTGATTTGTACTTTGGATCCGGATTGAACAATCGCTAGTTTGCTTTCGTTAAAATCCTTGCTACCATATTGTGTGCCTACCCATAGCTCCGCATATTATTCTATCAGCACAGGTTCATCTAGCAACTATTACCCATGCTCAACAACAGATTGTTTCACCACTTTGGCTTTGCCCTGTTTGGTTTCATCAAAATTGCCAAAAAAAATTCAGGAAAATAAAGAAAAAAAATTCTGAAAGTTTTTGCACGCTTTTCAGAGAACGTGTTGTATTTCTGTAGACCACATCCCACCTCAGTTATAATTGCTAATTTTTGTGGTTGCATCTTTTTTGATCCTTGTTCATAGAAAAATATAAAAAAAATAGTGAAAAAATAAAAAAATAAAAAAAATTGATTTCTACTAGTGCCATTTGGAAAATTCTAGGAAAAATTCAGGAAAAAGAAAAAATCTGGACTATTTGCTTGTTCTGTGAGTTCTTTTCATCGTCCTTTGTTTTCATCTTGTTGTGCTACGTCCCAACACGTCTTAGCCAGCACCTGTGATTTTACTTTGGATACAAATTGAACAATCGCTAATCTGCATTCGTTAATTGCTATCCTTGCTGTCATATTGTGTGCGTACCCATAGCACCACATATTCTTCTGTCAGCACAGGTTCATCTTGCAACTGTTACCCATGCTCAACAACAGATAGTTCCACCACTTTGGCTTTGCCCTATTTTTTTAAATCAAAATTGCCAAAAAAATTCAGGAAAATAAAGAAAAAAAT
This sequence comes from Saccharum spontaneum, assembly GCA_022457205.1. Lineage (NCBI taxonomy): Eukaryota > Viridiplantae > Streptophyta > Magnoliopsida > Poales > Poaceae > Saccharum > Saccharum spontaneum. The sequence goes on along the minus strand of CM039600.1, from coordinate 58,315,398 downwards.
TGTCAAAGTTTTTGCACGCTTTTCAAAGAACGTGTTGTATTTCTATAGACCACATCCCACCTCAGTTGTAGGTGCCAATTTTTATGGTTGCATATTTTTTTATCCTTGTTCAGAGAAAAATATAAAAAATAGTGAAAAAAATAAAAAAAATTGATTCCTACTAGTGCCTTTTGGAAAAATCCGGAAAAAAATCAGGAAAAAGCAAAAACCCGGACTATTTGGTTGTTCTGTGAGTTCTTTCCATCGTCCTTTGTTTTCACCTAGTTGTGCTACGTCTCTACACGTCTTAGCCAACACCTATGATTTGTACTTTGGATCTGCATTATTTAATTGCTAATCTGCATTCGTTAATTGCTAATCCTTGCTGTCATATTGTGTGCCTACCCATATGTCCACATATTCTTCTGTCAGCATAGGTTCATCTAGCAACTGTTACCCATGCTCAACAACAGATTGTTTCACCACTTTGGCTTTGCCCTGTTTGGTTTCGTCAAAATTGCCAAAAAAATTCAGAAAACTAAAGAAAAAAATTGTAAAAGTTTTTGCATGCTTTTCAGAGAACGTGCTGTATTTCTGTAGACCACATCCTACCTCAGTTGTAGGTGCCAATTTTTGTGGTTGCATCTTTTTTGATCCTTGTTTAGAGAAAAATATAAAAAGTAGTGAAAAATTAAAAAAAATTGGTTCCTACTAGTGCCTTTTGGAAAATTCCGGGAAAATTCAGGAAAAAGAAAAAATCTGGACTATTTGCTTGTTCTGTGAGTTCTTTCCATCGTCCTTTGTTTTCACCTTGCTGCGCTACATCTCGACACGTCTTAGCTAGCACCTGTGGTTTGTACTTTGGATCCGGATTGAACAATCGCTAATTTGCATTCGTTAATTGCTAATCCTTGCTGTCATATTCTGTGCCTACCCATAGCTCCGCATATTATTCTGTCAGCACAGGTTCGTCTAGTATTTGTTACCCATGCTCAACAATAGATTGTTTCACCACTTTGGCTTTGCCCTTTTTGGTTTCATCAAAATTGGCAAAAAAAATTCATGAAAATAAAGAAAAAAAATTATCAAAGTTTTTGCACGCTTTTCAGAGAACGTGTTGTATTTCTGTAGACCACATCCCACCTCAGTTGTAGGTGCCAATTTTTGTGGTTGCATCTTTTTTGATCCTTGTTCAGAGAAAGATATAAAAAAATAGTGAAAAAATAAAAAAAATTTGATTCCTACTAGTGCCATTTGGAAAATTCCGGAAAAAATTCAGAAAAAAGGAAAAATCTGGACTATTTGCTAGTTCTGTGAGTTCTTTCCATCGTCCTTTGTTTTCACATTGTTGCGCTACGTCTCGACACATTTTAGCTAGCACCTGTGATTTGTACTTTGGATCCGGATTGAACAATCGCTAATGTGCATTCGTTAATTGCTAATCCTTGCTGTCATATTGTGTGCCTACCCATAGCTCCACATATTCTTTTGTCAGCACAGGTTCATCTTGCAACTGTTACCAACGCTCAACAACAGATTGTTTCACCACTTTGGCTTTGCCCTATTTGGTTTCATCAAAATTGCAAAAAAAATTCAGGAAAATAAAGAATAAAATTGTCAAAGTTTTTGCACGCTTTTCAGAGAAAGTGCTGTATTTCTGTAGACCACATCCCACCTCAGTTGTAGGTGCCAATTTTTATGGTTGCATCTTTTTTGATCCTTATTCAGAGAAAAATATAAAAAAATAGTGAAAAAATAAAAAAATTTTGATTCCTACTAGTGCCTTTTGGAAAATTCTGGGAAAAATTCAGGAAAAAGGAAAAATCTGGACTATTCGCTTGTTCTGTGAGTTCTTTCCATCGTCCTTTGTTTTCACCTTGTTGCGCTACGTCTGGACACGTCTTAGCCAGCACCCGTGATTTGTACTTTGGATCCGGATTGAACAATCGCTAATCTGCATTCGTTAATTGGTAATCCTTGCTGTCATATTGTGTGCCTACCCCTCCCCCACCCACACCCTCCCCACAGCCCCCCCCCCCCCCCCCCCCCCCCCCCCCCACACCCCCCCCCCCCCCCCACCCCCCCCCCCCACCCCCCCCCCCCCCCCCCCCCCCCCCCCCCCCCCCCCCCCCCCCCCCCCCCCCCCCCCCCCCCCCCCCACCCCCCCCCCCCCCCCCCACCCCCCCCCCCCCCCCCCCCCCCCCCCCCCCTACCATCCCCCCCTCCTTCTGTCAGCACAGGTTCATCTTGCAACTGTTACCCACGCTCAACAACAGATTGTTTCAGCACTTTGGCTTTGCCCTGTTTGGTTTCATCAAATTGCCAAAAAAATTCAGGAAAATAAAGAAAAAAATTGTCAAAGTGTTTGCACGTTGCATATTTTTTTATCCTTGTTCAGAGAAAAATATAAAAAAATAGTGAAAAAAATAAAAAAATTTAATTCCTACTAGTGCCTTTTGGAAAAATCCGGGAAAAAATCAGGAAAAAGGAAAAATCCGGACTATTTTCTTATTCTGTGCGTTCGTTCCATCGTCCTTTGTTTTCACGTTGTTGTGCTACGTCTCGACACGTCTTAGCCAGCACCTATGATTTGTACTTTGGATCCGGATTGAACAATTGCTAATCTGCATTCGTTAATTGCTAATCCTTGCTGTCATATTGTGTGCCTACCCATACCTCCACATATTCTTCTGTCAGCACAGGTTCATCTTGCAACAGTTACGCACGCTCAACAACAGATAGTTTCACCACTTTGGCTTTGCCCTGTTTGGTTTCATCAAAATTGCCAAAAAAATTCAGGAAAATAAAGAAAAAAATTGTCAAAGTTTTTGCACGCTTTTCAGAGAAGGTGCTGTATTTCTGTAGACCACATCTCACCTCAGTTGTAGGTGCCAATTTTTGTGGTTGCATCTTTTTTTATCCTTGTTCAGAGAAAAATATAAAAAATATTGAAAAAATAAAAAAAATTTGATTCCTACTAGTGCCTTTTGAAAAATTCCAGTAAAAATTCAGGAAAAAGGAAAAATCCAGATTATTTGCTTGTTCTGTGAGTTCTTTCCATCGTCCTTTGTTTTCACCTAGTTGCGCTACGTCTTGACACGTCTTAGCCAGCACCTGTGATTTGTACTTTGGATCTGGACTGAACAATCGCTAATCTGCATTCGTTAATTGCTAATCCTTGCTGTCATATTGTGTGCCAACCCATAGCTCCACATATTCTTCTATCAGCACAGGTTCATCTTGCAACTATTACCCGTGGTCAACAACAAATAGTTTCACCACTTTGGCTTTGCCCTGTTTTTTTTCATCAAAATTGCCAAAAAAATTCAGGAAAATAAAGAAAAAAATTGTCAAAGTTTTTGCACGCTTTTCAAAGAACGTGTTGTATTTTTGTAGACCACATCCCACCTCAGTTGTAGGTGCTAATTTTTATAGTTGCATATTTTTTTATCCTTGTTTAGAGAAAAATATAAAAAAATAGTGAAAAAATAAAAAAAATTTGATTCCTACTAGTGGCTTTTGGAAAAATCCGGGAAAAAATCAGGAAAAAGGAAAAACCCCAACTATTTGCTTGTTCTGTGAGTTCTTTCCATCGTCCTTTGTTTTCACCAAGTTGCGCTACGTCTCGACACGTCTTAGCCAACACCTGTGATTTGTACTTCGGATCTCCATTCGTTAATTGCTAATCTACATTCGTTAATTGCTAATCCTTGCTATCATATTGTGTGCCTACCCATAGCTCCACATATTCTTCTATCAGCATAGGTTCATCTTGCAACTGTTACCCATGCTCAAGAATAGATTGTTTCACCACTTTGGCTTTGCCCTGTTTGGTTTCATCAAAATTGCCAAAAAAATCAGGAAAATAAAGAAAAAAATTGTCAAAGTTTTTGCTCGCTTTTTAGAGAACGTGCTGTATTTCTGTAGACCACATCCGACCTCAGTTGTGGGTGCCAATTTTTGTGGTTGCATATTTTTTGATCCTTGTTCAGAGAAAAATATAAAAAGTAGTTAAAAAATAAACAAAATTGATTCCTACTAGTGCCTTTTGGAAAATTCTGGAATAAATTCAGGAAAAAGGAAAAATCTGGACTATTTGCTTTTTCTCTGAGTTCTTTCCATCGTCCTTTGTTTTCACCTTGTTGCGCTATGTCTCGACACGTCTTAGCCAGCACCTGTGATTTGTACTTTGGATCCGGATGGAATAATCGCTAACCTGCATTCGTTAATTGCTAATCCTTGCTGTCATATTTTGTGCCTACCCATAGCTCCACATATTCTTCTGTCAGCACAGGTTCATCTTGCAACTGTTACGCACGCTCAACAACAGATAGTTTCACCACTTTGGCTTTGCCCTGTTTGGTTTCATCAAAATTGCTAAAAAAATTCAGGAAACCAAAGAAAAAAAATTTTATACACGCTTTTCAGAGAACGTTTTGTATTTCTGTAGACCATATCCCACCTCACTTGTAGGTGCCAATTTTTATGGTTGCATATTTTTTTATCCTTGTTCAGAGAAAAATATAAAAAAATAGTGAAAAAATAAAAAAAAATTTGATTCCTACTAGTGCCTTTTGGAAAAATCCGGGGAATATTCAGCAAAAAGGAAAAATACGGACTATTTGCTTGTTATGTGAGTTCTTTCCATCGTCCTTTGTTTTCACCTTGTTGTGCTACATCTCGACACATCTTAGCCAGCACCTGTGATTTGTACTATGGATCCAGATTGAACAATCGCTAATCTGCATTCGTTAATTGCTATCCTTGATGTCATATTGTGTGCCTACCCATAGCTCCAAATATTCTTCTGTCAGCACAGGTTCATCTTGCAACTGTTACCCGTGCTCAACAACAGATTGTTTCACCACTTTGGCTTTGCCCTGCTTGGTTTCATCAAAATTGCCAAAAAAATTCAGGAAAATAAAGAAAAAATTCTCAAAGTTTTTGCTCGCTTTTCAGAGAACGTGCTGTATTTCTGTAGACCACATCCCACCTCAGTTGTAAGTGCCAATTTTTGTGGTTGCATCTTTTTTGATCCTTGTTTAGAGAAAAATATAAAAAATAGTGAAAAAATAAAAAAAAATTGATTCCTAGTAGAGCCTTTTGGAAAATTCTAGAAAAAATTCAGGAAAAAGGAAAAATCCGGACTATTTGCTTGTTCTGTGAGTTCTTTCCATCGTCCTTTGTTTTCACCTTGTTGCGCTACGACTCGTCACATCTTAGCCAGCACCTATGATTTGTACTTTGGATCCAGATTGAACAATCGCCGATCTGCATTCGTTAATTGCTAATCCTTGCTGTCATATTGTGTGCCTACCCGTAGCTCAACATATTCTTCTGTCAGCATAGGTTCATCTTGCAACTGTTACCCACGCTCAACAACAGATAGTTTCACCACTTTGGCTTTGCCCTGTTTGGTTTCATTAAAATTGCCAAAAAATTTAGGAAAATAAAGAAAAAAAATTGTCAAAGTTTTTGCACGCTTTTTCAAGAACGCGCTGTATTTCTGTAGACCACAACCCCCCCTGTTGTAGGTGCCAATTTTTGTGGTTGCATCTTTTTTTATCTTTGTTCAGAGAAAAATATAAAAAAATAGTGAAAAAAATAAAAAAAATTTGATTCCTACTAGTGCCTTTTGGAAAAAATTTAGGAAAAATTCACGAAAAAGGAAAAATCCAGACTATTGGCTTGTTCTGTGATTTCTTTCCATCGTCCTTTGTTTTTACCTTGTTGCGCTACGTCTCGACACGTCTTAGCCAGCACCTGTGATTTGTACTTTGGATCCGGATTGAACAATCACTAATCTGCATTCGTTAATTGCTAATCCTTGCTATCATATTGTGTGCCTACCCATAGCTCCACATATTCTTCTGTCAGCACAGGTTCATCTTGCAACTGTTACCCACGCTCAATCACAGATTGTTTCACCACTTTGGCTTTGTCCTGTTTAGTTTCATCAAAATTGCTAAAAAAATAAGGAAAATACAGAAAAAAAATTGTCAAAGTTTTTGCACGCTTTTCAGAGAACGTGCTCTATTTCTGTAGACCACATCCCACCTCAGTTGTAGGTGCCAATTTTTGTGGTTGCATCTTTTTTGATCCTTGTTCAGAGAAAAATATAAAAAATAGTGAAAAAATAAAAAAAAATTTGATTCCTACTAGTGCCTTTTGGAAAAAATTCGGGAAAAATTCACGAAAAAGGAAAAATCCAGACTATTGGCTTGTTCTGTGAGTTCTTTCTATCGTCCTTTATTTTTACCTTGTTGCGCTATGTCTCGACACGTCTTAGCCAGCACCTGTGATTTGTACTTTGGATCCGGATTGAACAATCGCTAACCTGCATTCGTTAATTGCCAATCATTGCTATCATATTGTGTGCCTACCCATAGCTCCACATATTCTTCTGTCAGCATAGGTTCATCTTGCAACTGTTACCCGTGCTCAACAACAGATTGTTTCACCACTTTGGCTTTACCCTGCTTGGTTTCATCAAAATTGCCAAAAAAATTTAGGAAAATAAAGAAAAAAATTGTTAAAGTTTTTGCACGCTTTTCAGAGAAGGTGCTGTATTTCTGTAGACCACATCCGACCTCAGTTGTAGGTGCCAATTTTTGTGGTTGCATCTTTTTTTATCCTTGTTCAGAGAAAAATATAAAAAGTAGTGAAAAAATAAAAAAATGAATCCTAATAGTGCCTTTTGGAAAATTCCAGAAAAAATTCAGGAAAAAGGAAAAATCCGAACTATTTGTTTGTTCTGTGAGTTCTTTCCATCGTCCTTTGTTTTCACCTTGTTGCGCTATGTCTCGACACGTCTTAGCCAGCACCCGTGATTTGTACTTTGGATCTAGATTGAACAATCGCTAATCTGCATTCGTTAATTGCTAATCCTTGCTGTCATAATGTGTGCCTACCCATAGGTCCACATATTCTTCTGTCAGCACAGGTTCATCTTGCAACTGTTACCCATGCTCAACAACAGATTGTTTCACCACTTTGGCTTTGCCCTGTTTGATTTCATCAAAATTGCCAAAAAAAATTAGGAAAATAAAGAAAAAAAATTGTCAAAGTTTTTGCACGCTTTTCAGAGAACGTGTTGTATTTCTGTAGACCACATCCCACCACAGTTGTAGGTGCCAATTTTTGTGGTTGCATATTTTTTTATCCTTGTTCAAAGAAAAATATAAAAAATTGTGAAAAAAATAAAAAAATTTGATTCCTACTAGTGCCATTTGGAAAAATCCGGGAAAAAATCAGGAAAAAGGAAACATCTGGACTATTTGCTTGTTCTGTGAGTTCTTTCCATCGTCATTTGTTTTCACCTTGTTGCGCTACGTCTCGACACGTCTTAGCCAGCACCTGTGATTTGTACTTTGGATCCGGATTGAACAATCGCTAATCCGCATTCGTTAATTGCTAATCCTTGCTGTCATATTATGTGCCTACCCAAAGCTCCACATATTCTTCTGTCAGCACAGGTTCATCTTGCAAATGTTACCCACGCTCAACAACAGATTGTTTCACCACTTTGGCTTTGCCCTGTTTGGTTTCATCAAAAGTGCCAAAAAAATTAGGAAAATAAAGAAAAAAAATTGTCAAAGTTTTTGCACACTTTTCAGAGAAGGTGCTGTATTTCTATAGACCACATCTCACCTTAGTTGTAGGTGCCAATTTTTGTGGTTGCATCTTTTTTTATCCTTGTTTAGCGAAAAATATAAAAAATAGTGAAAAAAAATTTGATTCCTACTAGTGCCTTTTGAAAAATTCCGGGAAAAATTCAGGAAAAAGGAAAAATCCGGACTATTTGCTTGTTCTGTGAGTTCTTTCCATCGTCCTTTGTTTTCACCTTGTTGCGCTACGTCTCGACACGTCTTAGCCAGCACCTGTGATTTGAACTTTGGATCCAGGATGAACAATCGCTAATCTGCATTCGTTAATTGCTAATCATTGCTGTCATAGCTCCACATATTCTTCTGTCAGCACAGGTTCATCTTGCAACTGTTACCCATGCCCAACAACAGATTGTTTCACCACTTTGTCTTTGCCCTGTTTGGTTTCATCAAAATTGCCAAAAAAATCAGGAAAATAAAGAAAAAAATTGTCAAAGTTTTTGCTCGCTTTTCTGAGAACGTGCTGTATTTCTGTAGACCACATCCGACCTCAGTTGTAGGTGCCAATTTTTGTGGTTGCATCTTTTTTTATCCTTGTTCAGAGAAAAAGATAAAAAGTAGTGAAAAAATAAAAAAATTGATTCCTACTAGTGCCTTTTGTAAAATTCCGGAAAAAATTCTAGAAAAAGGAAAAATCTGGACTATTTGCTTGTTCTCTGAGTTCTTTTCATCGTCCTTTGTTTTTACCTTGTTGCGCTATGTCTCGACACGTCTTAGCCAGCACCTGTGATTTGTACTTTGGATCCGGATTGAACAATCGCTAATCTGCATTCATTAATTGCTAATCCTTGGTGTCATATTGTGTGCCTACCCATAGCTCCATATATTCTTCTATCAGCACAGGTTCATCTTGCAACTGTTACCCACGCTCAACAACAGATTGTTTCACCACTTTGGCTTTGTCCTGTTTGGTTTCATCAAAATTGCTAAAAAAATAAGGAAAATACAGAAAAAAAATTGTCAAAGTTTTTGCACGCTTTTCAGAGAACGTGCTGTATTTCTGTAGACCACATCCCACCTCAGTTGTAGGTGCCAATTTTTGTGGTTGCATCTTTTTTGATCCTTGTTCAGAGAAAAATATAAAAAATAGTGAAAAAATAAAAAAATTTGATTCCTACTAGTGCCTTTTGGAAAAAATTTGGGAAAAATTAATGAAAAAGGAAAAATCTGGACTATTTGCTTGTTCTATGAGTTCTTTCCATCGTCCTTTATTTTTACCTTGTTGCGCTACATCTCGACACGTCTTAGCCAGCACCTGTGATTTGTACTTTGGATCCGGATTAAACAATCGCTAACCTGCATTCGTTAATTGCTAATCATTGCTATCATATAGTGTGCCTACCCATAGCCCCACATATTCTTCTGTCAGCACAGGTTCATCTTGCAACTGTTACCCCTGCTCAACAACAGATTGTTTCACCACTTTGGCTTTGCCCTGCTTGGTTTCATCAAAACTGCCAAAAAAATCAGGAAAATAAAGAAAAAAATTGTCAAAGTTTTTGCTCGCTTTTTAGAGAACGTGCTGTATTTCTATAGACCACATCCGACCTCAGTTGTGGTTGCCAATTTTTGTGGTTGCATATTTTTTGATCCTTGTTCAGAGAAAAATATAAAAAGTAGTGAAAAAATAAACAAAATTGATTCCTACAAGTGCCTTTTGGAAAATTCCGGAATAAATTCAGGAAAAAGGAAAAATCTGGACTATTTGCTTGTTCTCTGAGTTCTTTCCATCGTCCTTTGTTTTCACCTTGTTGCGCTATGTCTCGACACGTCTTAGCCAGCACCTGTGATTTGTACTTTGGATCCGGATGGAACAATCGCTAACCTGCATTCGTTAATTGCTAATCTTTGCTGTCATATTTTGTGCCTACCCATAGCTCCACATATTCTTCTGTCAGCACAGGTTCATCTTGCAACTGTTACGCACGCTCAACAACAGATAGTTTCACCACTTTGGCTTTGCCCTGTTTGGTTTCATCAAAATTGCTAAAAAAATTCAGGAAAACAAAGAAAAAAATTTTTATACACGCTTTTCAGAGAACGTTTTGTATTTCTGTAGACCACATCCCACCTCACTTGTAGGTGCCAATTTTTATGGTTGCATATTTTTTTATCCTTGTTCAAGGAAAAACATAAAAAGTTGTGAAAAAATAAAAAAAATTGGTTCCTACTAGTGCCTTTTGGAAAAATCTGGGAATATTCAGCAAAAAGGAAAAATCCAGACTATTTGCTTGTTATGTGAGTTCTTTCCATCGTCCTTTGTTTTCACCTTGTTGTGCTACATCTCGACACATCTTAGCCAGCACCTGTGATTTGTACTTTGGATCCAGATTGAACAATCGCTAATCTGCATTCGTTAATTGCTATCCTTGCTGTCATATTGTGTGCGTACCCATAGCTCCACATATTCTTCTGTCAGCACAGGTTCATCTTGCAACTGTTACCCATGCTCAACAACAGATTGTTTGACCACTTTGGCTTTGCCCTGGTTGGATTCATCAAAATTGCCAAAAAAATTCAGGAAAATAAAGAATAAAATTGTCAAAGTTTTTGCTCGCTTTTCAGAGAACGTGCTGTATTTCTGTAGACCACATCCGACCTCAGTTGTAGGTGCCAATTTTTTTGGTTGCATCTTTTTTGATCCTGGTTCAGAGAAAAATATGAAAAATAGTGAAAAAACAAAAAAAATTTGATTCCTACTAGTGCCTTTTGGAAAAATTTCGGGAAAAATTCAGGAAAAAAGAAAAATCCGGACTATTTGCTTGTTCTGTGAGTTCTTTCCATCGTCCTTCGTTTTCACCTTGTTGCGCTACGTCTCGACACGTCTTAGCCAGCACTTGTGATTTGTACTTTGGATCCGGATTGAAAAAACGCTAATCTGCATTCGTTAATTCCTAATCCTTGCTATCATATTGTGTGCCTACCCATGGCCCCACATATTCTTCTTGCAGCATAGGTTCATCTTGCAACTGTTACCCACGCTCAACAACAGATTGTTTCACCATTTTGGCTTTGCCCTGTTTGGTTTCATTAAAATTTCAAAAAAAATTCAGGAAAATAAAGAAAAAAATTGTCAAAGTTTTTGCACGGTTTTCAAAGAACATGCTGTATTTCTGTCGACCACATCCCACCTCAATTGTAGGTGCCAATTTTTGTGGTTGCATCTTTTATGATCCTTGTTCAGAGAAAAATATAAAAAAATAGTGAAAAAATAAAAAAAATTGATTCCTACTAGTGCCTTTTGGAAAAATTCCGGGGAAAATTCACGAAAAAGGAAAAATCCAGACTATTTGCTTGTTCTGTGAGTTCTTTCCATCGTCCTTTGTTTTCACCTTGTTGCGCTACGTCTCGACACGTCTTAGCTAGCACATGTGATTTGTACTTTGGATCCGGATTGAACAATCGCTAATCTACATTCGTTAATTACTAATCCTTGCTGTCATATTGTGTGCCTACCCATAGCTCCACATATTCTTCTGTCAGCACATGTACATCTTTACAACTGTTACCCACGCTCAAAAACAGATTGTTTCACCACTTTGGCTTTGCCCTATTTGGTTTCATCAAAATTGCCAAAAAAAATTCAGGAAAATAAAGAAAAAAATTGTCAAAGTTTTCGCACGCTTTTCAGAGAACGTGCTGTATTTCTATAGACCACATCCCACCTCAGTTGTAGGTGCCAATTTTTGTGGTTGCATCTTTTTTGATCCTTGTTCAGAAAAAAATATAAAAAATAGTGAAAAAATAAAAAAAATTGATTCCTAATAGTGCCTTTTGGAAAAATTTTAGGAAAAATTCACAAAAAAGGAAAAATCCGGACTATTTGCTTGTTCTGTGAGTTCTTTCCATCGTCCTTTGTTTTCACCTTGTTGCGCTACGTCTCGACAAGTCTTAGCCAGCACCTGTGATTTGTACTTTAGATCCGGATTGAACAATCGCTAATCTGCATTCGTTAATTGCTAATTCTTGCTATCATATTGTGTGCCTACCCATAGCTCCACATATTCTTCTAGCAGCACATGTTCTTCTTCCAACTGTTACCCACGCTCAACAACAGATTGTTTCACCGCTTTGGCTTTGTCCTGTTTAGTTTCATCAAAATTGCCAAAAAAAATTCAGGAAAATAAAGAAAAAAAATTGTCAAAGTTTTTGTACACTTTTTAGAGAACGTGTTGTATTTCTGTAGACCACATCCCACCCAGTTGTAGGTGCCAGTTTTTGTGGTTGCATCTTTTTTTATCCTTGTTTAGAGAAAAATATTAAAAAATAGGGAAAAAATTTTGATTCCTCCTAGTGCCTTTTTGAAAATTCTGGGAAAAATTCAGGAAAAAGGAAAAATTCGGACTATTTGCTTGTTCTGTGAATTCTTTCCATCGTCCTTTGTTTTCACCTTGCTGTGCTACGTCTCGACACGTCTTAGCCAGCACCTATGATTTGTACTTTGGATCCGGATTGAACAATTGCTAATCTGCATTCGTTAATTGCTAATCCTTGCTATCTTATTGTGTGCCTACCCATAGCCCCACATATTCTTCTTGCAGCACAGGTTCATCTTGCAACTGTTATCCACGCTCAACAACGGATTGTTTCACCATTTTGGCTTTGCCCTGTTTGGTTTCATCAAAATTGCCAAAAAAAATTCAGGAAAATAAAGAAAAAAATTGTCAAAGTTTTTGCACGCTTTTCAAAGAACATGTTGTATTTCTGTAGACCACATCCCACCTCAGTTGTAGGTGCCAATTTTTGTGGTTGCATCTTTTTTTATCCTTGTTCAGACAAAAATATAAAAAATAGTGAAAAAATAAAAAAATTGATTCCTACTAGTGCCTTTTGGAAAATTCTGGGGAAAATTCATGAAAATGGAAAAATCCAGACTATTTGCTTGTTCTGTGAGTTCTTTCCATCGTCCTTTGTTTTCACCTTGTTACTCTACGTCTCGACACGTCTTAGCCAGCACCTGTGATTTGTACTTTGGATCCGAATTGAACAATCGCTAATCTACATTCGTTAATTACTAATCCTTGCTGTCATATTATGTGCCTACGCATAGCTCCACATATTCTTCTGTCAGCACATGTTCATCTTTACAACTGTTACCAACGCTCAAAAACAGATTGTTTCACCACTACGGCTTTGCCCTGTTTGGTTTCATCAAAATTGCCAAAAAAATTCAAGAAAATAAAGAAAAAAATTGTCAAAGTTTTTGCACGCTTTTCAGAGAACGTGCTGTATTTCTCTAGACCACATCCCACCTCAGTTGTAGGTGCCCATTTTTGTGGTTGCATCTTTTTTGATCCTTGTTCAGAGAAAAATATAAAAATTAGTGAAAAAATAAAAAAAAATTTGATTCCTACTAGTGCCTTTAGGAAAAATTTAGGGAAAAAATTCACGAAAATGAAAAAACCGGACTATTTGCTTGTTCTGTGAGTTCTTTCCATCGTCCTTTGTTTTCACCTTGTTGCGCTACGTCTCGACACATCGTAGCCAGCACCTGTGATTTGTACTTTGGATCCGGATTGAACAATCGCTAATCTGTATTCGTTAATTGCTAATCCTTGCTATCATATTGTGTGCCTACCCATAGCTCCACATATTCTTCTAGCCGCACAGGTTCATCTTGCAACTGTTACCCACGCTCAATAACAGATTGTTTCACCACTTTGGCTTTGTCCTGTTTAGTTTCATCAAAATTGCCAAAAAAAATTCAGGAAAATAAAGAAAAAAATTGTCAAAGTTTTTGCACGCTTTTCAGAGAACGTGCTGTATTTCTGTAGACCACATCCCACCTCAGTTGTAGGTGCCAGTTTTTGTGGTTGCATCTTTGTTTATCCTTGTTTAGAGAAAATATTAAAAAAATACTGAAAAATTTTTGATTCCTCCTAGTGCCTTTTTGAAAATTCCAGGAAAAATTCAGAAAAAAGGAAAAATCCGGACTATTTGCTTGTTCTGTGAGTTCTTTCCATCGTCCTTTGTTTTCACCTTGCTGTGCTACGTCTCGACATGTCTTAGCCAGCACCTGTGATTTGTACTTTGGATCCGAATTGAACAATCGCTAATTTGCATTCGTTAATTGCTAATTCTTGCTGTCATATTGTGTGCCTACCCATAGCTACACATATTCTTCTGTCAGCATAGATTCATCTTGCAACTGTTACCCATGCTCAACAACAGATTGTTTCACCACTTTGGCTTTGCCCTGTTTGGTTTCATCAAAATTGCCAAAAAAATTCAGAAAAATAAAGAAAAAAATTGTCAAAATTTTGCACGCTTTTTAGAGAACGTGCTGTATTTCTGGATACCACATCCCACCTCAGTTGTAGGTGCCAATTTTATGGTTGCATCCTTTTTTATGCTTGTTTAGAGAATAATATTAAAAAAATAGGGAAAAAATTTTGATTCCTCCTAGTGCCTTTTTGAAAATTCCGGGAAAAATTCAAGAAAAAGGAAAAATCCAGACTATTTGCTTGTTGTGTGAGTTCTTTCTATCATCCTTTGTTTTCATCTTGCTGTGCTACGTCTCGACACGTCTTAGCCAGCACCTGTGATTTGTACTGTGGATCCGAATTGAACGAATCGGTAATATGCATTCGTTAATTGCTAATCCTTGGTGTCATATTGTGTGCCTACCCATAGCTCCACATATTCTTCTGTCAGCACAGGTTCATCTTGCAACTGTTACCCACGCTCAACAACAGATTGTTTCACCACTTTGGCTTTGCCCTGTTTGGTTTCATCAAAATTGCCAAAAAAATTCAGGAAAATAAAGAAAAAATTGTCAAAATTTTGCACGCTTTTCAGAGAACATGCTGTATTTCTGTATACCACATCCCACCTTAGTTGTAGGTGCCAATTTTTGTGGTTGCATCTTTTTTTTATCCTTGTTTTGAGAAAAAAATAAAAAATAGTAAAAAAATAAAAAAAATTGATTCCCACTAGTGCCTTTTGGAAAATTCCGGGGAAAATTCAAGAAAAAGGAAAAATTCGGACTATTTGCTTGTTCTGTGAGTTCTTTCCATCGTCCTTTGTTTTCACCTTGTTGCGCTACGTCTCGACAAATCTTAGCCAGCACCTGTGATTTGTACTTTGGATCCGGATTGAACAATCGCTAATCTGCATTAGTTAATTGCTAATCCTTGCTATCATATTGTGTGCGTACCCATAGCTCCACATATTCTTCTGTCAGCACAGGTTTATCTTGCAACTGTTACCCACGGTCAACAACAGATTGTTTCACTACTTTGGCTTTGTCCTGTTTGGTTTCATCAGAATTTCCAAAAAATTCAAGAAAATAAAGAAAATAAATTGTCAAAGTTTTTGCACGCTTTTCAGAGAACGTGCTGTATTTCTATAGACCACATCCCACCTCAGTTGTAGGTGCCAATTTTTGTGGTTGCATCTTTTTTATCCTTGTTCAGAGAAAATATAAAAAAAATTGTGAAAAATAAAAAAAATGATTGCTACTAGTGCCTTTTGGAAAATTCTGGGAAATATTCATGAAAAAGGAAAAATCCAGACTATGTGCTTGTTCTATGAGTTCTTTCCATCGTCCTTTGTTTTTACCTTGTTGCGCTACGTCTCGACACGTCTTAGCCAACACCTGTGATTTGTACTTTGGATCTGGATTGAACAATCGCTAATCTGCATTCGTTAATTGCTAATCCTTGCTGTCATATTGTGTGCCTACCCATAGCTCCACATATTCTTCTATCAGCACAGGTTCATCTTGCAACTGTTACCCACGCTCAACAACAGATTGTTTCACTACTTTGGCTTTGTCCTGTTTGGTTTCATGAAAATGGCCAAAAAAAATTCAGGAAAATAAAGAAAAAAATTGTCAAAATTTTTGCAAGCTTTTCAGAGAACGTGTTGTATTTCTGTAGACCATATCCCACCTCAGTGGTAGGTACCAGTTTTTGTGGTTGCATCTTTTTTTTATCCTTGTTTAGAGAAAAATATTAAAAAAATACAGAAAAAAATTTGATTCCTCCTAGTGCCTTTTTGAAAATTCTGGAAAAAATTCAGGAAAAAGAAAAAATCCGGACTATTAGCTTATTCTGTGAGTTCTTTCCGTCGTCCTTTGTTTTCACCGTGCTGTGCTACGTCTCGACACGTCTTAGCCAGCACCTGTGATTTGTACTTTGGATCCGAATTGGACAATCGCTAATCTGCATTCGTTAATTGCTAATCCTTGCTGTCATATTGTGTGCCTACCCATAGCTCCACATATTCTTCTGTCAGCACAGGTTCATCTTGCAACTGTTACCCACGCTCAACAACAGATTGTTTCACTACTTTGGCTTTGCCCTGTTTGGTTTCATCAAAATTGCCAAAAAAATTCAGGAAAATAAAGAAAAAATTGTCAAAATTTTGCACGCTTTTCCGAGAACGTGCTGTATTTCTGTACACCACATCCCACCTCAGTGGTAGGTGCTAGTTTTTGCGGTTGCATCTTTTTTTATCCTTGTTTAGAGAAAATATTTAAAAAATATGGAAAAAAAATTTGATTCCTCCTAGTGCCTTTTTGAAAATTCTGAAAAAAATTCAGGAAAAAGGAAAAATCCGGACTATTTGCTTGTTCTGTGAGTTCTTTCCATCGTCCTTTGTTTTCACCTTGTTGCGCTACGTCTCGACACGTCTTAGCCAGCACCTGTGATTTGTACTTTGGATCCGGATTGAACAATTGCTAATCTGCATTCGTTAATTGCTAATCCTTGCTATCATATTGTGTGCCTACCCATAGCCCCACATATTCTTCTTGCAGCACAGGTTCATCTTGCAACTGTTATCCATGCTCAACAACAGATTGTTTCACCATTTTGGCTTTGCCCTGTTTGGTTTCATCAAAATTGCCAAAAAAAATTTAGGAAAATAAAGAAAAAAATTATCAAAGTTTTTGCACGCTTTTCAAAGAACATGCTGTATTTCTGTTGACCACATCCCACCTCAATTGTAGGTGCCAATTTTTGTGGTTGCATCTTTTTTGATCTTTGTTCAGAGAAAAATATAAAAAATAGTGAAAAAATAAAAAAAAATTTGATTCCTACTAGTGCCTTTTGGAAAATTCCGGGGAAAATTCACGAAAAAGGAAAAATCTAGACTATTTGCTTGTTCCGTGAGTTCTTTCCATCGTCCTTTGTTTTCACCTTGTTGCGCTACGTCTCGACACGTCTTAGCCAGCACATGTGATTTGTACTTTGGATCGCTAATCTACATTCGTTAATTACTAATCCTTGCTGTCATATTGTGTGCCTACCCATAGCTCCACATATTCTTCTGTCAGCACATGTTCATCTTTACAACTATTACCCACGCTCAAAAACATATTATTTCACCAATTTGGCTTTGCCCCGTTTGGTTTCATCAAAATTGCCAAAAAAAATTCAGGAAAATAAGGAAAAAAATTGTCAAAGTTTTTGCACGCTTTTCAGAGAACGTGCTGTATTTCTATAGACCACATCCTACCTTAGTTGTAGGTGCCAATTTTTGTGGTTGCATCTTTTTTATCCTTGTTCAGAGAAAAATATAAAAAAATAGTGAAAAAATAAAAAAAATTTGATTCCTACTAGTGCCTTTTGGAAAATTCTGGGGAAAATTCACGAAAAAGTAAAAATCCAGGCTATTTGCTTGTTCTGTGAGTTCTTTCCATCGTCCTTTGTTTTCACCTTGTTGCGCTACGTCTCGACACGTCTTAGCCAGCACCTGTGATTTGTACTTTGGATCCGAATTGAACAATCGCTAATCTGCATTCGTTAATTGCTAATTATTGCAGTCCTATTGTGTGCCTAACCATAGCTCCACATATTCTTCTGTCAGCACAGGTTCATCTTGCAACTGTTACCCATGCTCAACAACATATTGTTTCACCACGTTGGCTTTGCCCTGTTTGGTTTCATCAAAATTGCCAAAAAAATTCAGGAAAATAAAGAAAAAAATTATCAAAGTTTTTGCACGCTTTTCAGAGAACATGCTGTATTTCTATAGACCACATCCCACCTCAGTTGTAGGTGCCAATTTTTGTGGTTGCATCTTTTTTTATCCTTGTTCAGAGAAAAATATAAAAAATAGTGAAAAAATAAAAAAATTGATTCCTACTAGTGCCTTTTGGAAAACTTTTAGAAAAAATTCAGAAAAAAGGAAAAATCTGGACTATTTGCTTGTTCTGTGAGTTCTTTCCATTGTCCTTTGCTTTCACCTTGCTGTGCTACGTCTCGACACGTCTTAGCCAGCACCTGTGATTTGTACTTTGGATCCGAATTGAACAATCGCTAATCTGCATTCGTTAATTGCTAATCATTGCTGTCCTATTGTGTGCCTACCCATAGCTCCACATATTCTTCTGTCAGCACAGGTTCATCTTGCAACTGTTACCCATGCTCAACAACAGATTGTTTCACCACTTTGGCTTTGCCCTGTTTGGTTTCATCAAAATTGCCAAAAAAATTCAGGAAAATAAAGAAAAAAATTATCAAAGTTTTTGCACGCTTTTCAAAGAACATGTATTTCTGTAGACCACATCTCACCTCAGTTGTAGGTGCCAATTTTTGTGGTTGCATCTTTTTTTATCCTTGTTCAGAGAAAAATATAAAAAATAGTGAATAAAAAATTGATTCCTACTAGTGCCTTTTGGAAAATTCTGGGGAAAATTCACGAAAAAGGAAAAATCTAAACTATTTGCTTGTTCTGTGAGTTCTTTCCATCGTCCTTTATTTTCACCTTGTTGCGCTACGTCTCGACACGTCTTAGCCAGCACCTGTGATTTGTACATTGGATCCGGATTGAACAATCGCTAATCTGCATTCGTTAATTGCTAATCCTTGCTATCATATTCTGTGCCTACCCATAGCTCCACATATTCTTCTGTCTGCACATGTTCATCTTTACAACTGTTACCCACGCTCAACAAAAGATAGTTTCACCGCTTTGGCTTTGTCCTGTTTAGTTTCATCAAAATTGCCAAAAAAAATTCAGGAAAATAAAGAAAAAAAATTGTCAAAGTTTTTGCACACTTTTTAGAGAACATGTTGTATTTCTGTAGACCACATCCCACCTAGTTGTAGGTGCCAGTTTTTGTGGTTGCATCTTTTTTTATCCTTGTTTAGAGAAAAATATTAAAAAATAGGGAAAAAAATTTTGATTCCTCCTAGTGCCTTTTTGAAAATTCTGGGAAAAATTCAGGAAAGAGGAAAAATCCGGACTATTTGCTTGTTCTGTGAGTTCTTTTCCATCGTCCTTTGTTTTCACCTTGCTGTGCTACGTCTCGACACGTCTTAGCCAGCAACTATGATTTGTACTTTGGATCCGAAATGAACAATCGCTAATCTGCATTCGTTAATTGCTAATCATTGCTGTCCTATTGTGTTCCTACCCATAGCTCCACATATTCTTCTGTCAGCACAGGTTCATCTTGCAACTGTTACCCATGCCCAACAATAGATTGTTTCACCACTTTGGCTTTGCCCTGTTTGGTTTCATCAAAATTGCCAAAAAAATTCAGGAAAATAAAGACAAAATTATCAAAGTTTTTGCACGCTTTTCAAAGAACATGTATTTCTGTAGACCACATCCCACCTCAGCTGTAGGTGCCAATTTTTGTGGTTGCATCTTTTTTTATCCTTGTTCAGAGAAAAATATAAAAAATAGTGAATAAAAAATTGATTCCTACTAGTGCCTTTTGGAAAATTCTGGGGAAAATTCACGAAAAAGGAAAAATCCAAACTATTTGCTTGTTCTGTGAGTTCTTTCCATCGTCCCCAGCACCTGTGATTTGTACTTTGGATCCGGATTGAACAATCGCTAATCTGCATTCGTTAATTGCTAATCCTTGCTATCATATTGTGTGCCTACCCATAGCTCCACATATTCTTCTGTCTACACATGTTCATCTTTACAACAGTTACCCACGCTCAACAACAGATAGTTTCACCGCTTTGGCTTTGTCCTGTTTAGTTTCATCAAAATTGCCAAAAAAAATTTAGGAAAATAAAGAAAAAAATTGTCAAAGTTTTTGCACACTTTTTAGAGAACATGTTGTATTTCTATAGACCACATCCCACCCAGTTGTAGGTGCCAGTTTTTGTGCTTGCATCTTTTTTTTTATCCTTGTTTAGAGAAAAATATTAAAAAATAGGGAAAAAATTTTGATTCCTCCTAGTGCCTTTTTGAAAATTCTGGGAAAAATTCAGGAAAAAGGAAAAATCCGGACTATTTGCTTGTTCTGTGAGTTCTTTTCCATCGTCCTTTGTTTTCACCTTGCTGTGCTACATCTCGACACGTCTTAGCTAGCAACTGTGATTTGTACTTTGGATCCGAATTGAACAATCGCTAATCTGCATTCGTTAATTGCTAATCATTCCTATCCTAT
>CM039600.1:58252609-58295291 GCA_022457205.1 Saccharum spontaneum | reverse complement strand
GTTCTGTGAGTTCTTTTCATCGTCCTTTGTTTTCACCTTGTTGCGCTACGTCTCGACATGTCTTAGCCTGCACTTGTGATTTGTACTTTGGATCCGCATTGAACAATCACTAATCTGCATTCGTTAATTGCTAATCCTAGCTGTCATATTGTGTGCCTACCCATAGCTTCACATATTCTTCTGTCAGCACAGGTTCATCTTGCAACTATTACCCACACTCAACAATAGATTGTTTCACCACTTTGGCTTTGCTCTGTTTGGTTTCATCAAAATTGCCAAAAAAAATTCAGGAAAAAAAAGAAAAAAATTGTCAAAGTTTTTGCACGCTTTTCAGAGAACGTGCTGTATTTCTGTAGACCACATCCCACCTCAGTTGTAGGTGCCAATTTTTGTGGTTGCATCTTTTTTGATCCTTGTTAAGAGAAAAATATAAAAAAATTGTGAAAAAATTGAAAAAATGATTCCTACTAGTGCCTTTGGGAAAATTCCTGGAAAAATTCAGGAAAAAGGAAAAATCCAGACTATTTGCTTGTTCTGTGAGTTCTTTCCATCGTCCTTTGTTTTCACCTTGTTGCGCTATGTCTCGACACATCTTAGCCAGCACCTATGATTTGTACTTTGGATTCGGATTGAACAATCGCTAATCTACATTCGTTAATTGCTAATCCTTGCTGTCGTATTGTGTGCCGACCCACCGCTCCACATATTCTTCTGTCAGCACAGGTTCATCTTGCAACTATTACCCACGCTCAACAACAGATTGTTTCACCACTTTGGCTTTGCCCTATTTGGTTTCATCAAAATTGCCAAAAAAATCAGGAAAATAAAGAAAAAAATTGTCAAAGTTTTTACACGCTTTTCAGAGAACGTGCTGTATTTTTGTTGACCACATCCCACCTCAGTTGTAGGTGCCATTTTTGTGATTGCATCTTTTTTGATCCTTGTTTAGTGAAAAATATAAAAAAATAGTGAAAACATAAAAAAATTTGATTCCTACTAGTGCCTTTTGGAAAATTCTGGGGAAAATTCAGGAAAAAGGAAAAATTTGGACTATCTGCTTGTTCTGTGAGTTCTTTCCATCTCCTTTGTTTTCACCTTGTTGTGCTACATCTCGACACGTCTTAGGCAGCACCTCTCATTTATACTTTGGATCCGGATTGAAGAATCGCTAATCTGCATTCGTTAATTGCTAATCCTTGCTGTCATATTTTGTGCCTACCTATAGCTCCACATATTCTTCTGTCAGCACAGGTTCATCTTGCAACTGTTACCCATGCTCAACAACAAATTATTTCACCACTTTGGCTTTGCCCTGTTTGGTTTCATCAAAATTGCCAAAAAAAATTCTGGAAAATAAAGAAAAAAATTGTTAAAGTTTTTCCATGCTTTTCAGAGAACGTGCTGTATTTGTGTAGACCACATCCCACCTCAGTTGTAGGTTTGTGGTTGCATCTTTTTTGATCCTTGTTCAGAGATAAATATAAAAAAATAGTGAAAAAATAAAAAAATTTGATTCCTACTAGTGCCTTTTGGAAAATTTCGGGAAAAATTCAGGAAAAAGGAAAAAAATTGGACTATTTGCTTGTTCCGTGAGTTCTTCCCATCGTCCTTTGTTTTCACCTTGTTGCGCTACGTCTCGACACGTCTTAGCTGGCACCTGTGATTTGTACTTTGGATCCGGATTGAACAATCGCTAATCTGCATTCGTTAATTGCTAATCCTTGCTGTCATATTGTGTGCCTACCCATAGCTCCACATATTCTTCTGTCAGCACAGGTTCATCTTACAACTATTACCCACGCTCAACAACAGATTGTTTCACCACTTTGGCTTTCCCCTATTTGGTTTCATCAAAATTACCAAAAAAAATCACGAAAATAAAGAAATAAAATTGTCAAAGTTTTTGCACGCTTTTCAGAGAACGTGCTGTATTTCTGTAGACCACATCCCACCTCAGTTGTAGGTGCAAATTTTTGTGGTTGCATCTTTTTTTATCCTTGTTTAGTGAAAAATAAAAAAAAATAGTGAAAAAATAAAAAAATTTGATTCCTACCAGTGCCTTTTGGAAAATTCTGGGAAAATTTAGGAAAAAGGAAAAATCTGGACTATTTGCTTGTTCTGTGAGTTCTTTCCATCTCCTTTGTTTTCACCTTGTTGCGCTACGTCTCGACACGTCTTAGCCAGCACCTGTGATTTGTACTTTGGTTCCGGATTGAACAATCGCTAATCTGCATTCGTTCATTGCTAATCCTTGTTGTCATATTGTGTGGCTACCCATAGCTCTACACATTCTTCTGTGATCACACGTTAATCTTGCAACTGTTACCCATGCTCAACAATAGATTATTTCACCACTTTGGCTTTGCCCTGTTTGGTTTCATCAAAATTGCCAAAAAAAATTCAGGAAAAAAAAGAAAAAAATTATCAAAATTTTTGCACGCTTTTCACAGAACGTGCTGTATTTCTGTAGACCACACCCACCATAGTTGTAGGTGCCAATTTGTGTGGTTGCATCTTTTTGATCCTTGTTCAGAGAAAAATATAAAAAAATAGTGAAATTTTTTTTTGATTCCTACTAGTGCCTTTTGGAAAATTCCGGGAAAAATTCAGGAAAAAGGAAAAATCCGGACTATTTGCTTGTTCTGTGAGTTCTTTCCATCGTCCTTTGTTTTCACCTTATTACGCTACGTCTCGACACGTCTTACGCAGCACTTATGATTTGTACTTTGGACCCGGATTGAACAATCGCTAATCTGCATTCGTTAATTGCTAATCCTAGCTGTCATATTGTGTGCCTACCCATAGCTCCACATATTCTTTTGTCAGCACAGGTTCATCTTGCAACTATTACCCACACTCAACAACAGATTGTTTCACCACTTTGGCTTTGTCCTGTTCGGTTTCATCAAAATTGCCAAAAAAATTCAGGAAAAAAAAGATATAAATTTGTCAAAGTTTTTGCATGCATTTCAGAGATTGTGCTCTATTTCTGTTGGCCACATCCCACCTTAGTTGTAGGTGCCAATTGTTGTGGTTGCATCTTTTTTGATCCTTGTTCAGTGAAAAATATAAAAAAAATTGTGAAAAAATTAAAAAAATTGATTCCTACTAGTGCCTTTGGGAAAATTCCGAGAAAAATTCAGGAAAAAGGAAAAATCTGGAATATTTGCTTGTTCTGTGAGTTCTTTCCATCGTCCTTTGTTTTCACCTTGTTGCGCTACGTCTCGACACATCTTAGCCAGCACCTATGATTTGTACTTTGGACCCGGATTGAACAATCACTAATCTACATTCGTTAATTGCTAATCCTTGATGTCATATTGTGTGCCTACCCATAGCTCCACATATTCTTCTGTGAGCACAGGTTCATCTTACAACTGTTACCCACGCTAAACCAAAGATTGTTTCACAACTTTGGCTTTGCCCTGTTTGGTTTCATCAAAATTGCCAAAAAAATTCAGGAAAATAAAGAAAAAAATTGTCAAAGTTTTTGCACGCTTTTTAGGGAACGTGATGTATTTCTGTAGACCACATCCCACCTCAGTTGTAGGTGCCAATTTGTGTGGTTGCATCTTTTTTATCCTTGTTCAGAGAAAAATATAAAAAAATAGTGAAATTTTTTTTGATTCCTACTAGTGCCTTTTGGAAAATTCCAGGAAAAATTCGGGAAAAAGGAAAAATCTGGACTATTTGCTTGTTCTGTGAGTTCTTTCCATCATCCTTTGTTTTCACCTTGTTGTGCTACATCTCGACACGTCTTAGGCAGCACCTCTCATTTATACTTTGGATCCGGATTGAGCAATCGCTAATCTGCATTCGTTAATTGCTAATCCTTGCTGTCATATTTTGTGCCTACCCATAGCTCCACATATTCTTCTATCAGCACAGGTTCATCTTGCAACTGTTACCCATGCTCAACAACAAATTATTTCACCACTTTGGCTTTGCCCTGTTTGGTTTCATCAAAATTGCTAAAAAAATTCTGGAAAATAAAGAAAAAAATTGTCAAAGTTTTTGCAAGCTTTTCAGAGAACGTGCTGTATTTGTGTAGACCACATCCCACCTCAGTTGTAGGTTTGTGGTTGCATCTTTTTTTATCCTTGTTCAGAGATAAATATAAAAAAATAGTGAAAAAATAAAAAAATTTGATTCATACTAGTGCCTTTTGGAAAATTCCGAGAAAAATTTAGGAAAAAGGAAAAAATCCGGACTATTTGCTTGTTCTGTGAGTTCTTCCCATCGTCCTTTGTTTTCACCTTGTTGCGCTACGTCTCGACACGTCTTAGCTGGCACCTGTGATTTGTACTTTGGATCCGGATTGAACAATCGCTAATCTGCATTCGTTAATTGCTAATCCTTGCTGTCATATTGTGTGCCTACCCATAGCTCCACATATTCTTCTATCAGCACAGGTTCATCTTACAACTATTACCCACGCTCAACAACAGATTGTTTCACCACTTTGGCTTTCCCCTATTTGGTTTCATCAAAATTGCCATAAAAAATCACGAAAATAAAGAAATAAATTTGTCAAAGTTTTTGCACGGTTTTCAGAGAACGTGTTGTATTTCTGTAGACCACATCTCACCTCAGTTGTAGGTGCCAATTTTTGTGGTTGCATCTTTTTTGATCCTTGTTCAGAGAAAAATATATAAAAAAAGTGAAAAAATAAAAAAAATTGATTCCTACTAGTGCCTTTTGGAAAATTCAGGGAAAAATTCAGGAAAAAGGAAAAATCTAGACTATTTGCTTGTTCTGTGAGTTCTTTCCATCTCCTTGGTTTTCACCTTGTTGCGCTACATCTCGACACGTCTTAGCCAGCACCTGTGATTCGTACTTTGGATACGGATTGAACAATCGCTAATTTGCAATCGTTAATTGCTAATCCTTGCTGTCATGTCATGTGCCTACCCATAACTCCACATATTCTTCTGTCAGCACAGGTTCATCTTGCAACTGTTACACACGCTCAACAACAGATTATCTCACCACTTTGGCTTTGCCCTGTTTGGTTTCATCAAAATTGCCAAAAAAATTCAGAGAAAAAGAATTATCAAAGTTTTTGCACGCTTTTCAGAGAACGTGCTGTATTTCTGTAGACCACATCCCACCTCAGTTGTAGGTGCCAATTTTTGTGGTTGCATCTTTTGTATCCTTGTTTAGAGAAAAATATAAAAAATAGTGAATTTTTTTTATTCCTACTAGTGCCTTTTGGAAAATTCTGAGAAAAATTCAGGAAAAAGGAAAAATCCAGACTATTTGCTTGTTCTTTGAGTTCTTTCCATCATCCTTTGTTTTTGCCTTGTTGCGCTACGTCTCGACACGTCTTAGGCTGCACTTATGATTTATACTTTGGATCCGGATTGAACAATCGCTAATTTGCATTCGTTAATTGCTAATCCTTGCTGTCATATTTTGTGCCTACCCATAGCTCCACATATTCTTCTATGAGCACAGGTTCATCTTGCAACTGTTACCCACGCTGAACAATAGATTATTTCACCACTTTGGCTTTGCCCTTTTTTATTTTCATCAAAATTGCCAAAAAAATTTAGGAAAATAAAGAAATAAATTATCAAAGTTTTTGCACGCTTTTCAGAGAACATGCTGTATTTCTATAGACCATATCCCACCTCAGTTGTAGGTGCCAATTTTTGTGGTTGCATATTTTTTGATCCTTGTTTAGAGAAAAATATAAAAAAATAGTGAAAAAATAAAAAAAATTGATTCCTACTAGTGCCTTTTGGAAAATTCCGGGGAAAATTCAGGAAAAAGGAAAAATCTGGACTATTTGCTTGTCCTGTGAGTTCTTTCCATCATCCTTTGTTTTCTCCTTATTACGCTACGTCTCGACACGTCTTAGCCAGCACCTGTGATTTGTACTTTGGATCTGGATTGAACAATCGCTAATCTGCATTCATTAATTGCTAATCCTTGCTGTCATATTGCGTGCCTACCCATAGCTCCACATATTCTTCTGTCAGCACAGGTTCATCTAGCAACTGTTACCCACGCTCAAAAACAGATTGTTTCACCACTTTGGCTTTCCCCTGCTTGGTTTCATCAAAATTGCCAAAAAAAATCACGAAAATAAAGAAATAAAATTGTCAAAGTTTTTGCACGCTTTTCGGAGAATGTGCTGTATTTCTGTAGACCACATCCCAACTCAGTTGTAGGTGCCAATTTTAGTCGTAGCATCTTTTTTTATCCTCGTTTAGTGAAAAATATAAAAAAAATAGTGAAAAAATAAAAAAATTGCTAATCCTTGCTGTCATATTGCGTGCCTACCCATAGCTCCACATATTCTTCTGTCAGCACAGGTTCATCTTGCAACTGTTATCCACGCTCAACAACAAATTGTTTCACCACTTTGGCTTTCCCCAGTTTGGTTTCATCAAAATTACCGAAAAAAAATTAGGAAAATAAAGAAAAAAAATTATCAAAGTTTTTGCACGCTTTTCAGAGAACGAGCTGTATTTCTGTAGACCACATCCCACCTCAGTTGTAGGTGCCAATTCTTATGGTTGCATCCTTTTTTATCCTTGTTTAGAAAAAAATATAAAAAATAGTGAAAAAATAAAAAAAAATTGATTCCTACTAGTGCCTTTTGGAAAATTGCGGGGAAAATTCAAGAAAAAGGAAAAATCTGGACTATTTGCTTGTTCTGTGAGTTCTTTCCATCGTCCTTTGCTTTCTCCTTATTGCGCTACGTCTCGACACGTCTTAGCCTGCACCTGTGATTTGTACTTTGGATCCAGACTGAACAATCGCTAATCTGCATTCGTTAATTGCTAATCCTTGCTGTCATATTGTGTGCCTACCCATAGCTCCACATATTCTTCTGTCAGCACAAGTTCATCTTGCAACTGTTATCCACACTCAACAACAGATTGTTTCACCACTTTGGCATTGCCCTGTTTGGTTTCATCAAAATTGCCAAAAAAATTCAGGAAAATAAAGAAAAAATTGTCAAAGTTTTTGCACGCTTTTTTAGAGAATGTGCTGTATTTCTGTAGACCATATCCCACCTCAGTTGTAGTTGCCAATTTTTGTGGTTGCATCTTTTTTTATCCTTGTTCAGGGAAAAATATAAAAAAATAGTGAAAAAATAAAAAAAATTGATTCCTACTAGTGCCTTTTAGAAAATTAAGAAAAAAATCCAGACTTTTTGCTTGTTCTGTGAGTTCTTTCCATCGTCCTTTGTTTTCACCTTGTTGCGCTACGTCTCGACACGTCTTAGCCAGCACCTATGATTTGTACTTTGGATCCGGATTGAACAATCGATAATCTGCATTCGTTAATTGCTAATCCTTGTTGTCGTATTGTGTGCCTACCCATTGCTCCACATATTCTTCTATCAGCACAGGTTCATCTTGCAACTGTTACCCACGCTCAACAACAGATTGTTTCACCACTTTGGCTTTGCCTTGTTTGGTTTCATCAAAATTGCTAAAAAAATCAGGAAAATAAAGAAAAAAATTATCAAAGTTTTTGCACGCTTTTCAGAGAACGTGCTGTATTTCTGTAGACCACATCCCACCTCAGTTGTAGGTGCCAATTTTTGTGGTTGCATCTTTTTTAATCCTTGTTCAGAGAAAAATATAAAAAAATAGTGAATTTCTTTTTGATTCCTACTAGTGCCTTTTGGAAAATTCTAGAAAAATTCAGGAAAAAGGAAAAATCCGGACTATTTGCTTGTTCTGTGAGTTCTTTCCATCATCCTTTGTTTTCACCTTGTTGCGTGTTGACGGTCCTTAAGTATCAATTATAACTATCAAATAAATAGAGAAAAGGATCCAAATGAAACCAACACCTAGACTTAGGGTTTTATCTGACAGAATTCCACGAGTTTTGCTGTTTATCTATTTCTGCAGGGGGTTATCAGGAAATACGGAAGAAAGGCCCACATGTCGGATTAATGACGGGATATTAACCGAACACGTAATTATCTTACATCTAGAAGAGTCCAGAAGCCACGAGAACGAACGGGAGGCGTAACAGAGCCGGGGACAGGGCGCCCGCCCTAGTCCCTAGGGCGCCCGCCCTGCTGGCTCAGCCAATCAGGCTCCACCTCGAGGATTATGCTCCACCGACCTAGAGGATCAAGGAAAACCGTCCGTTCAATGTCGGTTTGATCCGACGGCCCAGATTCATCCGAAAGGGCTATATAAGCAAGGCCCCTGCCCCTGGAGGAGAGGCCCTCGTCTCATACTTCAAACCCTAATTCAGGAGGAGAGCCTCTGATCAAGCCCTAGAGCCACCACATCAACTAGATCTCTAGTTAGCATAGCTACATAGGATTAGAACTAGAAGGAGTCAATCTTCGATTGGTTCCCGGATCTGTCAAGAGGATTCTTGGTAATTCCTCTCTTGTTCTTCAATTGTTCATCATTGTTCTTCAATATTATGAATATGACTTTGTTCTATTTCAATATATTGGTTATGACTTTGCTCTACTTGATTATATTTGCAATTATATTGTTCTTAGTTTATCATAGTTATATGCTTGGTTTAGTTAGATTGGAATTATATACATGCCTAGGATCGTATAGCGTTTATCCATGTGTACAGTGGGTTAATGATAACTATTGTGTAGACGTGGTGTCTATACCGTATTTATCTGCGATTGCACCCTATATGCCGGATTGTGGGGTAGTTCGCGATAGTGACAGCTTCGTTGATTCTTATATAGTCCCCCTCTCGTGTATAGGGCAGGCAGAGCAACACTATTACAGGGGAGTGATTGCTATGTTCTTCATCTTCCTTGCTAATATTCACTATGCATGGATATAGTCTTTTCTCACCATGATTGCCAAGTATAATTGCACTAACTATGATATGCTAGACTTTATAGTTAATAATAACTTAGGGAATATCTTTGTAGTTCATCCTAATTCCATGCTAATGACTTGCTAGAATATCTGTTGAGGTGCTTATCATTATTATATGTGGCTAGCTGATCAGATTAATTATCTTTGTCACCATTATCACTTTACCTTTACTTAATGTGACATTTATACCTGTATAAAGAGATTGATAAATACTCTCGGTTATACATGCAATGATGTGTACTCAGTTCCATATTCTCATTCCATTATCAACCATGATACTTAGAAATCCCTTCCCAGTGGTAAAAATATAAATAACGATATCTGGAATACTTCCCGGTTAAAATGCTACATCGGTATTAATCTGTGCGCTTGCAGATCCCTTTTTATTATTTATCTTGATGAGCAAATGCATATTTCAATACCGCGTCTCTCATGTCATGCTGGGGATGACAACTTGGCTTAAGTGGCATGAGGGATCGGTTTGGCATTTTTGGCGCCGTTATCAGAATTAGAAAACTAAGTCTACTTTTGGTAGTGACGTTAAGAATGCCCAACAAGCATTTTTGGCTCCGTTGCCGGGGAAGGTTGATTACTAAGTAGGAATGAATATGGAACTTTGAGTCATCCTTTGCATCACTAATCTGATCGAGCTTATCAATTCTCTTATACAGTTTTACCCCTGTATTTTCCATTTTGATTATTTATTGTAGGGTGATGCATGAATAGAAGACATCTTCCAGACAACTTTGTTGACGATCCTGAAGCCTTATTCAGAAGAACAAGAGCCAAGCTCAAGAAGACATCGTCAACACTTCAGCACAAAGCTTCATCCAAATCCGAAGACCGCCGAAGTTTCATCCAGAATTTGTCGACTGAATTCGAAGCCATGGCGAACAAGTCGATCCGCGAGTTCTCAGCTCCCACTACGGACAACATCCGCACTGGACCTGCTGGGGAGATCGACCGCAACTTCGAGCTCAAGCCTAGACTCATCAACATGGTGCAAGCTAACCAGTTCTGTGGGAAGCCACATGAAGACGCTAGTGCTCATCTTCAACACTTCCTGGAGATCTGCAGCACTTTCACCATGGCTGAAGTCCCCAGAGACGCCATACTACTTCGCCTTTTCCCATTCTCACTGTTGGGGAGAGCGAAGCAGTGGTTCTACGCTACAAAGGAGAAGAACATTACGTGGGCACTCTGCTCTACGAACTTTCTGGCCAAATTCTTTCCCATGGGCAAGACCAATGCTCTCCGTGGGAAGATTACAAGTTTTCAGCAACAACATGATGAATCCGTTCCAGAAGCATGGGAGCGTTTTCAAGACTACATCCTAGAATGTCCCCATCATGGAATGGAAAGCTGGCTACTGATGCAGACATTTTATCATGGGCTCATTAACAGTGCCCGTGAAACCATGGATGCTGCAGCTGGAGGAGCATTCCTATCACTCACCATACCTCAAGCCACAGCTCTTGTGGAGAAGATGGCATCCAACCAAGGTTGGAATGAAGAAAGAACTCAGACACGCAAGAAAGGTGGAGGTATGCACCAGCTCAAGGAGGTAGACATGCTGTCTGCCAAGCTAGACCTACTCATGAAGAAGCTCGATGATCGAGCTGGAGAAAAGAAAGAAGTCATGCACGTCTACGACTCCCACATGACTTGTGAGGAGTGTGGAGGTACTGGACACTCGGGCAATCACTGTCCTAAGTTGCTAGAGGACGTGAACTACATCAACAATAACAACAACTACTACAACCGTCCTCAGTAGAATCAAGGTTGGAATCAACAGAGGCCTAACTACTCAGGTAATTTCCAAGGTAACAATTCTTTCAATAATAATAATAATTATCCACCTTTGAGAGAGTTAGTGTCCAACCAAGGAAAGCTAATGGATAACCTGTCTAAGAAATTAGCATCTAATGATAAAATACTAGAAAATATAAATAATAGAATGGATAATTTCTCTACTGCCATCAAGAACCAGATTAGCTTTAATAAAATGATTGAATCTCAGTTGAATCAAATAGCTGCTGCTGTTCCTGCTACTAACCCCGGTATACCATCACAACCGAAAGGACTAGAATCTGCAAATCTTGTAGACATGTTTGATGCAGGAGATTACTGGAGTAACCCTATCGTGGAAGTAAGTACTGACCGTCTGCCGGTCAAGAGAGGCGATCCAGGATGCCCCGTCATCCCGATCTCCATCGGCATGCGAGACTTCCCAGAAGCACTCTGTGACTTTGGCTCCAGCGTCAACATCATGCCCAGGGTACTCTATGAAAAACTCTTTTCACAACCATTATTAGAAACAACCATGTGTTTGCAGCTTGCAGATAGGACACTGAGTTTCCCGAGAGGAATATTGAAGAACATCTGTGTCCGAGTGGGTTCCTCGTACGCTCCAGCAGACTTCGTAGTGATAGAGACCGGTTCTGATGAGAGGGCTCCCGTCATCCTGGGGAGACCATTCCTGAACACCGCGGGAGCTGTCATCTATGCTAGTGCTGCCAAGATCAGTTTCTACATCAAGGGGAGGAAGGAAACGTTTTCCTTCAAGAACAAGACCGCACAAATCCCAGAGCAACCCCAATATGAACCAAGGAAGAGGACCAACAGGAGGAACAAGAGCAAGAAGCAAGTATGGACCGAGACAGCTAAGATGGTCACTGCCGTGCACAAAGGTCAAGATCGCCAACTCAAGTCACCGTTCTTGCCTAAGAAGGACGACCCAGGTATGCCAAGCATTTATTGCTCCATTAATGGGTCCCACTTCTACAAGACACTTTGCGACACTGGGTCGGGCGTCAACATAATGGCCAAGGTCACCTATGAACTTCTGTTCAGAACCATGCCCTTAAACCCAACATATATTCAGCTCCAGATGGCAGATCAGACATTCCGACAGGTCGAAGGTACAATAACTGACGTCCCTGTCAAGATAGACGATCACTTTGTCCATACAGACTTTCAGGTTATTGACATGGGAGAAGATGAATATGATCCACCCATCATCCTTGGAAGACCATTCCTTAGTACTGTCAAAGCAATCATTTACATTGGAACTGGAGAAGTCCACATGCACTTCCCCTCTGAGAAGGTACGTCTTTACTTTACTGACCCTAACTATGTATTTGAAGAATCCAAGCAGGTCAGGACAAGAAGAAGGCGGCGTAACCACAATCAGAAGCAACAGGTCATCAAGGACGGATGGGCAGATTATGAAGGAGAAGTGGTAAGATCTGAAGACATACCACTCAACCAACACTGTCCTGAGGAGACCAAAGCACCGAGACAGGTATGGAAAGAAAAGACAGTTGTACATGAAGAGGAGGCGCCGCCGGAACCACCGACTACGCCATCCACCAAGTCCCAGGACGACTGAACGAATAAGAGTCCCGTTCGGAGGACTTAAAAACACCGAACGCCTTGCCAAGAGGTAACTTGGTAGTTATCCTTTCCTTTTAATTATTTACTTTATCTTAAATAGTTTGCTTAGTTAATCATATTCATACTATCTTAAAAAGAAAATAAAAATGTTAAAAACCCTAAAGCCCCATGTGAGTATGCGAGTGGCATAAAACCCATAAGTACATTCACTGTGGTGGCATAAAAAATATATATATATAATAAATACATAAATATTTTCTTCTGCTTTATAAAAGAAAAAAACATAAAAAAAATCAAGGAGGCTCAGCATGATAAAGGCTAGATATTTATGCTAACACTTAATCAGTTCCACAAAGCTTTGTTGTCTATTTGAGCTTCACAGAATTCAAGGAGACTAGCAGACAGAGGACATTCTAATCGCTGTCAGGGTGCTGCCGACTTTCAAATACACCTCCGCCATCTGCTAGCTACATCAGAAGAGATTATGTCAAGATCCAGCTTGGGGGAGAGCACCTCCATTATCTTGCTAAGTATTTCTATCTTTATCTTTATATTTATATATACTTCGACCCTATAAAAATAAAAATATACATAACTATGAAAAAAAAACCAAATAAAGATTTTGTGCTTATATATATATACCTATATCTTTTGCTTAGTGTGTTTTAATAAATAAAGTGGCTATGCTAAACTGAATCTAAATAATAATAAAACTCTAGCATGGATATGATGAATAGTTGCTTTGCCTAATTTTCAAATTTGAAGTTCTCTCTCTAAGTTTACATAACTCTTATCATTTAAAGCTTGCTCTAAACCTGAACTTGTGGGAAGAGAACTTGATCTAAAGTCTAAGTTGTTAACGGATATGATATGGGAAGGTTGAGCTGCTGTTTATCTATTCCTAGAGATGCTAGAATTCTGGAGAATTTTATCTTTGAAAATCTTAAAATGCTACATGATGAGTTCCTGTATGATGAGAGTTTAAGTTCCTACCACAACCATACATACATGCTTGCTAGACTTTAAGCCATACCTTTACTTTTTACTGCTTATGAGCATTGAGTATAGTCAAGCTGTGTAGACCCTTAGGAGCTTGTCATGCAGTTAAAATCAAGATTCACTTGCACGATCACTCATACATGCTGCTTCTACTCCGGAAGTACGCATCCACATATATCCACTCATTCTCATCTCCAGATCTACATAAAATTATTCTACTCCTAATCCGGGAGAGAATAGCCAAAAATATTCTCCCATTCTTGTTATCCCCTGTGAAATAAATGCTCAAGCTATTTTGGTTACTACCACTTGCTATATTGTTCTAAGGAGATGAGTGTTCTATACGAGGAAATAAAAAGGGGCAAGTGCCCAGAACCTCGAAAAGAAAAAGATACGAGGAAATAAAAAGGAGCAAGTGCTCGGAACCACGATGAAAAAAAAAGAAAAAGTGTGAGAAGAGAGGTAAAAATGGACAAGTGTCCGACAGTAGAATTAGGGGTACAAGATACCCACCTGAGAGGAAAAAAAAAAGAAAATATAGAGCACCTCATTCTCCTCAAGAGCTTTAAAAGCAAGAAAGGTACGTATCCCCTCAAAAAGAGCAAAAGTAGAATTAGACTTTCATCATTGTTATCATCACTACCACCATACACCATTTATTCGCCACACATGCACATCTTGATTTGACTTATTGGCTTGTTTCTCTGGATCCATGGTTTGACTATGCAATAAATGTCTTGTAAGTATGTATACTTTATCTCCCAC
This sequence comes from Saccharum spontaneum, assembly GCA_022457205.1. Classification (NCBI taxonomy): domain Eukaryota; kingdom Viridiplantae; phylum Streptophyta; class Magnoliopsida; order Poales; family Poaceae; genus Saccharum; species Saccharum spontaneum. Next base: position 58,281,300 of record CM039600.1, on the reverse strand, counting down.
CGATGAGCTCCAGATATCAAAAGCCTTATTAGAATAGGATGAGAGAGAAGGCAATGTCACTCTGCCTTATACCACAAATACTACATACTTTGCTTTGAGAGAAGGCAGACATCATTACTGCCTTGGTGAGGATCCAGAAATACCACAAAAGAGAGACCTGAGAGAGTCATACAAGGAATCTCTGAGTTTTACTTGAAAATCTGCAAAAAAAACTCCAAGAGCTATAGCTAATCAAGAATAAGAGACATGGCGCTTGACTAGACTGTTCTATCTTTTAACCGCTCAAGACAAAGGTGAAGGTTGCAAGCCCCATGGTGAAAGGTATAATGAGTAAGTTTTAAGTCTTGACAGTTTATTTTAACTCAGAGATGAGACTCTATTTGAAAGCATGTGTACCGTCAAAATTCAAAGGCATTTCAGCAACTACTGAGTCTCTCCTTGCTCAGGGACGAGCAAGAGGTAAGCTTGGGGGAGTTTGTTGACGGTCCTTAAGTATCAATTATAACTATCAAATAAATAGAGAAAAGGATCCAAATGAAAGCAACACCTAGACTTAGGGTTTTATCTGATAGAATTCCACGAGTTTTGCTGTTTATCTATTTCTGCAGGGGGTTATCAGGAAATACAGAAGAAAGGCCCACATGTCGGATTAATGACGGGATATTAACCGAACACGTAATTATCTTACATCTAGAAGAGTCCAGAAGCCACGAGAACGAACGGGAGGCGTAACAGAGCCGGGGACAGGGCGCCCGCCCTAGTCCCTAGGGTGCCCGCCCTGCTGGCTCAGCCAATCAGGCTCCACCTCGAGGATTAGGCTCCACCGACCTAGAGGATCAAGGAAAACCGTCCGTTCAATGTCGGTTTGATCCGACGGCCCAGATTCATCCGAAAGGGCTATATAAGCAAGGCCCCTGCCCCTGGAGGAGAGGCCCTCGTCTCATACTTCAAACCCTAATTCAGGAGGAGAGCCTCTGATCAAGCCCTAGAGCCACCACATCAACTAGATCTCTAGTTAGCATAGCTACATAGGATTAGAACTAGAAGGAGTCAATCTTCGATTGGTTTCCGGATCTGTCAAGAGGATTCTTGGTAATTCCTCTCTTGTTCTTCAATTGTACATCATTGTTCTTCAATATTATGAATATGACTTTGTTCTATTTCAATATATTGGTTATGACTTTGCTCTACTTGATTATATTTGCAATTATATTGTTCTTAGTTTATCATAGTTATATGCTTGGTTTAGTTAGATTGGAATTATATACATGCCTAGGATCGTATAGCGTTTATCCATGTGTACAGTGGGTGAATGATAACTATTGTGTAGACGTGGTGTCTATACCGTATTTATTTGCAATTGCACCCTATATGCCGGATTGTGGGGTAGTTCGCGATAGTGATAGCTTCGTTGATTCTTATATAGTCCCCCTCTCGTGTATAGGGCAGGCAGAGCAACACTATTACAGGGGAGTGATTGCTATGTTCTTCATCTTCCTTGCTAATATTCACTATGCATGGATATAGTCTTTTCTCACCATGATTGCCAAGTATAATTGCACTAACTATGATATGCTAGACTTTATAGTTAATAATAACTTAGGGAATATCTTTGTAGTTCATCCTAATTCCATGCTAATGACTTGCTAGAATATCTGTTGAGGTGCTTATCATTATTATATGTGGCTAGCTGATCAGATTAATTATCTTTGTCACCATTATCACTTTACCTTTACTTAATGTGACATTTATACCTGTATAAAGAGATTGATAAATACTCTCGGTTATACATGCAATGATGTGTACTCAGTTCCATATTCTCATTCCATTATCAACCATGATACTTAGAAATCCCTTCCCAGTGGTAAAAATATAAATAACGATACCTGGAATACTTCCCGGTTAAAATGCTACATCGGTATTAATCTATGCGCTTGCAGATCCCTTTTTATTATTTATCTTGATGAGCAAATGCATATTTCAATACCGCGTCTCTCATGTCATGCTGGGGATGACAACTCGGCTTAAGTGGCATGAGGGATAGGTTTGGCATTTTTGGCGCCGTTATCAGAATTAGAAAACTAAGTCTACTTTTGGTAGTGACGTTAAGAATGCCCAACATTGCGCTACGTCTCGACACGTCTTAGCCAGCACCTGTGATTTGTACTTTGGATCCGTGTTGAACAATCGCTAATCTGTACTCGTTAATTGCTAATCCTTGTTGTCATATTGTGTGCCTACCCATAGCCCCACATATTCTTCTGTCAGCACAGGTTCATCTTGCAACTGTTACCCACACTCAACAACAGATTGTTTCACCACTTTGGCTTTGCCCTGTTTGGTTTCATCAAAATTGCCAAAAAATTTCCGGAAAATAAAGAGAAAAATTGTCAAAGTTTTTGCACGCTTTTCAGAGAACGTGCTGTATTTCTGTAGACCACATCCCACCTCAGTTGTAGGTGCCAATTTTTGTGGTTGCATCTTTTTTGATCCTTGTTCAGAGAAAAATATAAAAAATAGTGAAAAAATAAAAAATTTGATTCCTACTAGTGCCTTTTGGAAAATTCCAGGAAAAATTCAAGAAAAAGGAAAAATCCAGACTATTTGCTTGTTTTGTGAGTTCTTTCCATCGTCCTTTGTTTTCACCTTGTTGCGCTATGTCTCGACACGTCTTAGCTAGCACCTGTGATTTGTACTTTGGATCCGGATTGAACAATCGCTAATCTGCATTCGTTAATTGCTAATCCTTTCTTTCATATTGTGTGCCTACCCATAGCTCCACATATTCTTCTATGAGCACAGGTTCATCTTGCAACTGTTACCCACGCTGAACAATAGATTATTTCACCACTTTGGCTTTGCCCTTTTTTTATTTTCATCAAAATTGCCAAAAAAATTTGGGAAAATAAAGAAAAAATTATCAAAGTTTTTGCACGCTTTTCAGAGAACGTGTTGTATTTCTGTAGACCACATCCCACCTCAGTTGTAGGTTCCAATTTTTGTGGTTGCATCTTTCTTGATCCTCGTTCAGAGAAAAATATAAAAAAAATAGTGAAAAAATAAAAAAATTGATTCCTACTAGTGCCTTTTGGAAAATTCCAGGAAAAAATTAGGAAAAAGGAAAAATCTGGACTATTTGCTTGTTCTGTGAGTTCTTTCCATCGTCCTTTGTTTTCTCGTTGTTGCGCTACGTCTCGACACGTCTTAGCCTGCACCTGTGATTTGTGCTTTGGATCCAGACTGAACAATCGCTAATCTGCATTTGTTAATTGCTAATCCTTGCTGTCATATTGTGTGCCTACCCATAGCTCCACATATTCTTCTGTCAGCACAGGTTCATCTTGCAACTGTTACCCACACTCAACAACAGATTGTTTCACCACTTTGGCATTGCCCTGTTTGGTTTCATCAAAATTGCCAAAAAAATTCAGGAAAATAAAGAACAAATTGTCAAAGTTTTTGCACGCTTTTTTAGAGAATGTGCTGTATTTCTGTAGACCATATCCCACCTCAGTTGTAGTTGCCAATTTTTGTGGTTGCATCTTTTTTATCCTTGTTCAGGGAAAAATATAAAAAAATAGTGAAAAAATAAAAAAAATTGATTCCTACTAGTGCCTTTTAGAAAATTAAGAAAAATATCCAAACTATTTGCTTGTTCTGGGAGTTCTTTCCATCGTCCTTTGTTTTCACCTTGTTGTGCTATGTCTCGACACGTCTTAGCCAGCACCTATGATTTGTACTTTGGATCCGGATTGAACAATCAATAATCTGCATTCGTTAATTGCTAATCCTTGTTGTCGTATTGTGTGCCTACCCATAGCTCCACATATTCTTCTATCAGCACAGGTTCATCTTGCAACTGTTACCCACGCTCAACAACAGATTGTTTCACCACTTTGGCTTTGCCTTGTTTGGTTTCATCAAAATTGCTAAAAAAATCAGGAAAATAAAGAAAAAAATTATCAAAGTTTTTGCACGCTTTTCAGAGAACGTGCTGTATTTCTGTAGACCACATCCCACCTCAGTTGTAGGTGCCAATTTTTGTGGTTGCATCTTTTTTGATCCTTGTTCAGAGAAAAATATAAAAAATAGTGAATTTTTTTTGATTCCTACTAGTGCCTTTTGGAAAATTCTAGAAAAATTCAGGAAAAAGGAAAAATCCGGACTATTTGCTTGTTTTGTGAGTTCTTTCCATCATCCTTTGTTTTCACCTTGTTGCGCTACGTCTCAACATGTCTTAGCCAGCACCTGTGATTCGTACTTTGGATCCGTGTTGAACAATCGCTAATCTGTACTCGTTAATTGCTAATCCTTGTTGTCATATTGTGTGCCTACCCATAGCCCCACATATTCTTCTGTCAGCACAGGTTCATCTTGCAACTGTTACCCACACTCAACAACAGATTGTTTCACCACTTTGGCTTTGCCCTGTTCGGTTTCATCAAAATTGCCAAAAATTTCCGAAAAATAAAGAGAAAAATTGTCAAAGTTTTTGCACGCTTTTCAGAGAACGTGCTGTATTTCTGTAGACCACATCCCACCTCAGTTGTAGGTGCCAATTTTTGTGGTTGCATCTTTTTTGATCCTTGTTCAGAGAAAAATATAAAAAATAGTGAAAAAATAAAAAAATTTGATTCCTACTAGTGCCTTTTGGAAAATTCCGGGAAAAATTCAAGAAAAAGGAAAAATCCGAACTATTTGCTTGTTCTATGAGTTCTTTCCATCGTCCTTTGTTTTCACCTTGTTGCGCTATGTCTCGACACGTCTTAGCTGGCACCTGTGATTTGTACTTTGGATCTGGATTGAACAATCGCTAATCTGCATTCGTTAATTGCTAATCCTTTCTTTCATATTGTGTGCCTACCCATAGCTCCACATATTCTTCTATGAGCACAGGTTCATCTTGCAACTATTACCCACGCTGAACAATAGATTATTTCACCACTTTGGCTTTGCCCTTTTTTTATTTTCATCAAAATTGTCAAAAAAATTTGGGAAAATAAAGAAAAAATTATCAAAGTTTTTGCACGCTTTTCAGAGAACGTGCTGTATTTCTGTAGACCACATCCCACCTCAGTTGTAGGTGCCAATTTTTGTGGTTGCATCTTTCTTGATCCTCGTTCAGAGAAAAATATAAAAAAATAGTGAAAAATAAAAAAAGTGATTCCTACTAGTGCCTTTTGGAAAATTCTGGGAAAAATTTAGGAAAAAGGAAAAATCTGGACTATTTGCTTGTTTTGTGAGTTCTTTCCATCGTCCTTTGTATTCTCCTTGTTGCGCTACGTCTCGACACGTCTTAGCCTGCACCTGTGATTTGTACTTTGGATCCAGACTGAACAATCGCTAATCTGCATTCGTTAATTGCTAATCCTTGCTGTCATATTGTGTGCCTACCCATAGCTCCACATATACTTCTGTCAGCACAGGTTCATCTTGCAACAGTTATCCACGCTCAACAACAAATTGTTTCGCCACTTTGGCTTTCCCCTGTTTGGTTTCATCAAAATTACCGAAAAAAAATTAGGAAAATAAAGAAAAAAAATTGTCAAAGTTTTTGCACGCTTTTCAGAGAACGAGCTGTATTTCAGTAGACCACATCCCACCTCAGTTGTAGGTGCCAATTTTTGTGGTTGCATCTTTTTTATCCTTGTTCAGGGAAAAATATAAAAAAATAGTGAAAAAATAAAAAAAATTGATTCCTACTAGTGCCTTTTAGAAAATTAAGAAAAATATCCAAACTATTTGCTTGTTCTGGGAGTTCTTTCCATCGTCCTTTGTTTTCACCTTGTTGTGCTATGTCTCGACACGTCTTAGCCAGCACCTATGATTTGTACTTTGGATCCGGATTGAACAATCGATAATCTGCATTCGTTAATTGCTAATCCTTGTTGTCGTATTGTGTGCCTACCCATAGCTCCACATATTCTTCTATCAGCACAGGTTCATCTTGCAACTGTTACCCACGCTCAACAACAGATTGTTTCACCACTTTGGCTTTGCCTTGTTTGGTTTCATCAAAATTGCTAAAAAAATCAGGAAAATAAAGAAAAAAATTATCAAAGTTTTTGCACGCTTTTCAGAGAACGTGCTGTATTTCTGTAGACCACATCCCACCTCAGTTGTAGGTGCCAATTTTTGTGGTTGCATCTTTTTTGATCCTTGTTCAGAGAAAAATATAAAAAATAGTGAATTTTTTTTTATTCCTACTAGTGCCTTTTGGAAAATTCTAGAAAAATTCAGGAAAAAGGAAAAATCCGGACTATTTGCTTGTTCTGTGAGTTCTTTCCATCATCCTTTGTTTTCACCTTGTTGCGCTACGTCTCAACACGTCTTAGCCAGCACCCGTGATTCGTACTTTGGATCCGTGTTGAACAATCGCTAATCTGTACTCGTTAATTGCTAATCCTTGTTGTCATATTGTGTGCCTACCCATAGCCCCACATATTCTTCTGTCAGCACAGGTTCATCTTGCAACTGTTACCCACACTCAACAACAGATTGTTTCACCACTTTGGCTTTGCCTTGTTTGGTTTCATCAAAATTGCCAAAAATTTCTGAAAAATAAAGAGAAAAATTGTCAAAGTTTTTGCACGCTTTTCAGAGAACGTGCTGTATTTCTGTAGACCACATCCCACCTCAGTTGTAGGTGCCAATTTTTGTGGTTGCATCTTTTTTGATCCTTGTTCAGAGAAAAATATAAAAAATAGTGAAAAAATAAAAAAATTTGATTCCTACTAGTGCCTTTTGGAAAATTCCGGGAAAAATTCAAGAAAAAGGAAAAATCCGGACTATTTGCTTGTTCTATGAGTTCTTTCCATCGTCCTTTGTTTTCACCTTGTTGCGCTATGTCTCGACACGTCTTAGCTGGCACCTGTGATTTGTACTGTGGATCCAGACTGAACAATCGCTAATCTGCATTTGTTAATTGCTAATCCTTGCTGTCATATTGTGTGCCTACCCATAGCTCCACATATTCTTCTGTCAGCACAGGTTCATCTTGCAACTGTTACCCACACTCAACAACAGATTGTTTCACCACTTTGGCATTGCCCTGTTTGGTTTCATCAAAATTGCCAAAAAAATTCAGGAAAATAAAGAACAAATTGTCAAAGTTTTTGCACGCTTTTTTAGAGAATGTGCTGTATTTCTGTAGACCATATCCCACCTCAGTTGTAGTTGCCAATTTTTGTGGTTGCATCTTTTTTATCCTTGTTCAGGGAAAAATATAAAAAAAAATAGTGAAAAAATAAAAAAAATTGATTCCTACTAGTGCCTTTTAGAAAATTAAGAAAAATATCCAAACTATTTGCTTGTTCTGGGAGTTCTTTCCATCGTCCTTTGTTTTCACCTTGTTGTGCTAGGTCTCGACACGTCTTAGCCAGCACCTATGATTTGTACTTTGGATCCGGATTGAACAATCGATAATCTGCATTCGTTAATTGCTAATCCTTGTTGTCGTATTGTGTGCCTACCCATAGCTCCACATATTCTTCTATCAGCACAGGTTCATCTTGCAACTGTTACCCACGCTCAACAACAGATTGTTTCACCACTTTGGCTTTGCCTTGTTTGGTTTCATCAAAATTGCTAAAAAAATCAGGAAAATAAAGAAAAAAATTATCAAAGTTTTTGCACGCTTTTCAGAGAACGTGCTGTATTTCTGTAGACCACATCCCACCTCAGTTGTAGGTGCCAATTTTTGTGGTTGCATCTTTTTTGATCCTTGTTCAGAGAAAAATATAAAAAATAGTGAATTTTTTTTGATTCCTACTAGTGCCTTTTGGAAAATTCTAGAAAAATTCAGGAAAAAGGAAAAATCCGGACTATTTGCTTGTTCTGTGAGTTCTTTCCATCATCCTTTGTTTTCACCTTGTTGCGCTACGTCTCAACATGTCTTAGCCAGCACCTGTGATTCGTACTTTGGATCCGTGTTGAACAATCGCTAATCTGTACTCGTTAATTGCTAATCCTTGTTGTCATATTGTGTGCCTACCCATAGCCCCACATATTCTTCTGTCAGCACAGGTTCATCTTGCAACTGTTACCCACACTCAACAACAGATTGTTTCACCACTTTGGCTTTGCCCTGTTCGGTTTCATCAAAATTGCCAAAAATTTCCGAAAAATAAAGAGAAAAATTGTCAAAGTTTTTGCACGCTTTTCAGAGAACGTGCTGTATTTCTGTAGACCACATCCCACCTCAGTTGTAGGTGCCAATTTTTGTGGTTGCATCTTTTTTGATCCTTGTTCAGAGAAAAATATAAAAAATAGTGAAAAAATAAAAAAATTTGATTCCTACTAGTGCCTTTTGGAAAATTCCGGGAAAAATTCAAGAAAAAGGAAAAATCCGGACTATTTGCTTGTTCTATGAGTTCTTTCCATCGTCCTTTGTTTTCACCTTGTTGCGCTATGTCTCGACACGTCTTAGCTGGCACCTGTGATTTGTACTTTGGATCCGGATTGAACAATCGCTAATCTGCATTCGTTAATTGCTAATCCTTTCTTTCATATTGTGTGCCTACCCATAGCTCCACATATTCTTCTATGAGCACAGGTTCATCTTGCAACTGTTACCCACGCTGAACAATAGATTATTTCACCACTTTGGCTTTGCCCTTTTTTTATTTTCATCAAAATTGCCAAAAAAATTTGGGAAAATAAAGAAAAAATTATCAAAGTTTTTGCACGCTTTTCAGAGAACGTGCTGTATTTCTGTAGACCACATCCCACCTCAGTTGTAGGTGCCAATTTTTGTGGTTGCATCTTTCTTGATCCTCGTTCAGAGAAAAATATAAAAAAATAGTGAAAAATAAAAAAAGTGATTCCTACTAGTGCCTTTTGGAAAATTCTGGGAAAAATTTAGGAAAAAGGAAAAATCTGGACTATTTGCTTGTTCTGTGAGTTCTTTCCATCGTCCTTTGTTTTCTCCTTGTTGCGCTACGTCTCGACACGTCTTAGTCTGCACCTGTGATTTGTACTTTGGATCCAGACTGAACAATCGCTAATCTGCATTCGTTAATTGCTAATCCTTGCTGTCATATTGTGTGCCTACCCATAGCTCCACATATACTTCTGTCAGCACAGGTTCATCTTGCAACAGTTATCCACGCTCAACAACAAATTGTTTCGCCACTTTGGCTTTCCCCTGTTTGGTTTCATCAAAATTACCGAAAAAAAATTAGGAAAATAAAGAAAAAAAATTGTCAAAGTTTTTGCACGCTTTTTTAGAGAATGTGCTGTATTTCTGTAGACCATATCCCACCTCAGTTGTAGTTGCCAATTTTTGTGGTTGCATCTTTTTTATCCTTGTTCAGGGAAAAATATAAAAAAAATAGTGAAAAAATAAAAAAAATTGATTCCTACTAGTGCCTTTTAGAAAATTAAGAAAAATATCCAAACTATTTGCTTGTTCTGGGAGTTCTTTCCATCGTCCTTTGTTTTCACCTTGTTGTGCTAGGTCTCGACACGTCTTAGCCAGCACCTATGATTTGTACTTTGGATCCGGATTGAACAATCGATAATCTGCATTCGTTAATTGCTAATCCTTGTTGTCGTATTGTGTGCCTACCCATAGCTCCACATATTCTTCTATCAGCACAGGTTCATCTTGCAACTGTTACCCACGCTCAACAACAGATTGTTTCACCACTTTGGCTTTGCCTTGTTTGGTTTCATCAAAATTGCTAAAAAAATCAGGAAAATAAAGAAAAAAATTATCAAAGTTTTTGCACGCTTTTCAGAGAACGTGCTGTATTTCTGTAGACCACATCCCACCTCAGTTGTAGGTGCCAATTTTTGTGGTTGCATCTTTTTTGATCCTTGTTCAGAGAAAAATATAAAAAATAGTGAATTTTTTTTGATTCCTACTAGTGCCTTTTGGAAAATTCTAGAAAAATTCAGGAAAAAGGAAAAATCCGGACTATTTGCTTGTTTTGTGAGTTCTTTCCATCATCCTTTGTTTTCACCTTGTTGCGCTACGTCTCAACATGTCTTAGCCAGCACCTGTGATTCGTACTTTGGATCCGTGTTGAACAATCGCTAATCTGTACTCGTTAATTGCTAATCCTTGTTGTCATATTGTGTGCCTACCCATAGCCCCACATATTCTTCTGTCAGCACAGGTTCATCTTGCAACTGTTACCCACACTCAACAACAGATTGTTTCACCACTTTGGCTTTGCCCTGTTCGGTTTCATCAAAATTGCCAAAAATTTCCGAAAAATAAAGAGAAAAATTGTCAAAGTTTTTGCACGCTTTTCAGAGAACGTGCTGTATTTCTGTAGACCACATCCCACCTCAGTTGTAGGTGCCGATTTTTGTGGTTGTATCTTTTTTGATCCTTGTTCAGAGAAAAATATAAAAAATAGTGAAAAAATAAAAAAATTTGATTCCTACTAGTGCCTTTTGGAAAATTCCGGGAAAAATTCAAGAAAAAGGAAAAATTCGGACTATTTGCTTGTTCTGTGAGTTCTTTCCATCGTCCTTTGTTTTCTCCTTGTTGCGCTACGTCTCGACACGTCTTAGCCTGCACCTGTGATTTGTACTTTGGATCCAGACTGAACAATCGATAATCTGCATTCGTTAATTGCTAATCCTTGCTGTCGTATTGTGTGCTTACCCATAGCTCCACATATTCTTCTGTCAGCACAGGTTCATCTTGCAACTATTACCCACGCTCAACAACAGATTATTTCACCACTTTGGCTTTTCCCTGTTTGGTTTCATCAAAATTGCTAAAAAAATCAGGAAAATAAAGAAAAAAAATTGTCAAAGTTTTTGCACACTTTTCAGAGAGAGTGCTGTATTTCTGTAGACCATATCCCACCTCAGTTGTAGTTGCCAATTTTTGTGGTTGCATCTTTTTTTATCCTTGTTCAGAGAAAAATATAAAAAAATAGTGAAAAATTTTTAAAAAAATTGATTCCTACTAGTGCCTTTTGGAAAATTTTAGGGAAAATTCAGGAAAAAAATTGTCAAAGTTTTTGCACGCTTTTCAGAGAACGTGCTGTATTTCTGTAGACCACATCCCACCTCAGTTGTAGGTGCCAATTCTTATGGTTGCATATTTTTTTTATCCTTGTTTAGAAAAAAATATAAAAATAGTGAAAAAATTAAAGAAATTTGATTCCTACTAGTACCTTTTGGAAAATTGCAGGGAAAATTTAGGAAAAAGGAAAAATCTGGACTATTTCCTTGTTCTGTGAGTTCTTTCCATCTCTTTTGTTTTCACCTTGTTGCGCTACGTCTCGACACGTCTTAGCCAGCATCTGTGATTTGTACTTTAGATCCGGACTGAACAATCGCTAATCTGCATTCATTAATTGCTAATTCTTGCTGTCATATTGTGTGCCTACCCATAGCTCCACATATTCTTCTGTCAGCACAGGTTCATCTTGCAACTGTAACCCACGCTCAACAACAGATTGTTTCACCAATTTGGCTTTGCCCTATTTGGTTTCATTAAAATTGCCAAAAAATTCAGAAAAATAAAGAAAAAAATTATCAAAGTTTTTGCATGCTTTTCAGAGAACGTGCTGTATTTCTGTAGACCACATCCCACCTTAGTTGTAGGTGCCAATTTTTGTGGTTGCATCTTTTTTTATCCTTGTTCAGAGAAAAATATAAAAAAATAGTGAAAAAATAAAAAAAAAAATTGATTCCTAATAGTGCCTTTTGGCAAATTCTGGGGAAATTCAGGAAAAAGGAAAAATCTGGACTATCTGCTTGTTCTGTGAGTTCTTTTCATCTCCTTTGTTTTCACCTTGTTGCGCTACGTCTCGACACGTCTTAGGCAGCACTTATGATTTATACTTTGGATCCGGATTGAACAATCGATAATCTGCATTCGTTAATTGCTAATCCTTGCTGTCGTATTGTGTGCTTACCCATAGCTCCACATATTCTTCTGTCAGCACAGGTTCATCTTGCAACTATTACCCACGCTCAACAACAGATTATTTCACCACTTTGGCTTTTCCCTGTTTGGTTTCATCAAAATTGCTAAAAAAATCAGGAAAATAAAGAAAAAAAATTGTCAAAGTTTTTGCACACTTTTCAGAGAGAGTGCTGTATTTCTGTAGACCATATCCCACCTCAGTTGTAGTTGCCAATTTTTGTGGTTGCATCTTTTTTTATCCTTGTTCAGAGAAAAATATAAAAAAATAGTGAAAAATTTTTAAAAAAATTGATTCCTACTAGTGCCTTTTGGAAAATTTTAGGGAAAATTCAGGAAAAAAATTGTCAAAGTTTTTGCACGCTTTTCAGAGAACGTGCTGTATTTCTGTAGACCACATCCCACCTCAGTTGTAGGTGCCAATTCTTATGGTTGCATATTTTTTTTATCCTTGTTTAGAAAAAAATATAAAAATAGTGAAAAAATTAAAGAAATTTGATTCCTACTAGTACCTTTTGGAAAATTGCAGGGAAAATTTAGGAAAAAGGAAAAATCTGGACTATTTCCTTGTTCTGTGAGTTCTTTCCATCTCTTTTGTTTTCACCTTGTTGCGCTACGTCTCGACACGTCTTAGCCAGCATCTGTGATTTGTACTTTAGATCCGGACTGAACAATCGCTAATCTGCATTCATTAATTGCTAATTCTTGCTGTCATATTGTGTGCCTACCCATAGCTCCACATATTCTTCTGTCAGCACAGGTTCATCTTGCAACTGTAACCCACGCTCAACAACAGATTGTTTCACCAATTTGGCTTTGCCCTATTTGGTTTCATTAAAATTGCCAAAAAATTCAGAAAAATAAAGAAAAAAATTATCAAAGTTTTTGCATGCTTTTCAGAGAACGTGCTGTATTTCTGTAGACCACATCCCACCTTAGTTGTAGGTGCCAATTTTTGTGGTTGCATCTTTTTTTATCCTTGTTCAGAGAAAAATATAAAAAAATAGTGAAAAAATAAAAAAAAAAATTGATTCCTAATAGTGCCTTTTGGCAAATTCTGGGGAAATTCAGGAAAAAGGAAAAATCTGGACTATCTGCTTGTTCTGTGAGTTCTTTTCATCTCCTTTGTTTTCACCTTGTTGCGCTACGTCTCGACACGTCTTAGGCAGCACTTATGATTTATACTTTGGATCCGGATTGAACAATCGATAATCTGCATTCGTTAATTGCTAATCCTTGCTGTCGTATTGTGTGCTTACCCATAGCTCCACATATTCTTCTGTCAGCACAGGTTCATCTTGCAACTATTACCCACGCTCAACAACAGATTATTTCACCACTTTGGCTTTTCCCTGTTTGGTTTCATCAAAATTGCTAAAAAAATCAGGAAAATAAAGAAAAAAAATTGTCAAAGTTTTTGCACACTTTTCAGAGAGAGTGCTGTATTTCTGTAGACCATATCCCACCTCAGTTGTAGTTGCTAATTTTTGTGGTTGCATCTTTTTTTATCCTTGTTCAGAGAAAAATATAAAAAAATAGTGAAAAATTTTTAAAAAAATTGATTCCTACTAGTGCCTTTTGGAAAATTTTAGGGAAAATTCAGGAAAAAAATTGTCAAAGTTTTTGCACGCTTTTCAGAGAACGTGCTGTATTTCTGTAGACTACATCCCACCTCAGTTGTAGGTGCCAATTCTTATGGTTGCATATTTTTTTTATCCTTGTTTAGAAAAAAATATAAAAATAGTGAAAAAATAAAAGAAATTTGATTCCTACTAGTACCTTTTGGAAAATTGCAGGGAAAATTTAGGAAAAAGGAAAAATCTGGACTATTTGCTTGTTCTGTGAGTTCTTTCCATCGTCCTTTGTTTTCACCTTGTTGCGCTACGTCTCGACACGTCTTAGCCAGCATCTGTGATTTGTACTTTGGATCCGGACTGAACAATCGCTAATCTGCATTCATTAATTGCTAATCCTTGCTGTTATATTGTGTGCCTACCCATAGCTCCACTTATTCTTCTGTCAGCACACGTTCATCTTGCAACTGTTACCCACGCTCAACAATAGATTGTTTCACCACTTTGGCTTTGCCCTATTTGGTTTCATCAAAATTGCCAAAAAATTCAGAAAAATAAAGAAAAAAATTATCAAAGTTTTTGCATGCTTTTCAGAGAACGTGCTGTATTTCTGTAGACCACATCCCACCTTAGTTGTAGGTGCCAATTTTTGTGGTTGCATCTTTTTTTATCATTGTTCAGAGAAAAATATAAAAAAATAGTGAAAAAATAAAAAAAAAATTGATTCCTAATAGTGCCCTTTGGCAAATTCTGGGGAAATTCAGGAAAAAGGAAAAATCTGGACTATCTGCTTGTTCTGTGAGTTCTTTTCATCTCCTTTGTTTTCACCTTGTTGCGCTACGTCTCGACACGTCTTAGGCAGCACTTATGATTTATACTTTGGATCCGGATTGAACAATCGATAATCTGCTTTCGTTAATTGCTAATCCTTGCTGTCGTATTGTGTGCTTACCCATAGCTCCACATATTCTTCTGTCAGCACAGGTTCATCTTGCAACTATTACCCACGCTCAACAACAGATTATTTCACCACTTTGGCTTTTCCCTGTTTGGTTTCATCAAAATTGCTAAAAAAATCAGGAAAATAAAGAAAAAAAATTGTCAAAGTTTTTGCACACTTTTCAGAGAGAGTGCTGTATTTCTGTAGACCATATCCCACCTCAGTTGTAGTTGCTAATTTTTGTGGTTGCATCTTTTTTTATCCTTGTTCAGAGAAAAATATAAAAAAATAGTGAAAAATTTTTAAAAAAATTGATTCCTACTAGTGCCTTTTGGAAAATTTTAGGGAAAATTCAGGAAAAAAATTGTTAAAGTTTTTGCACGCTTTTCAGAGAACGTGCTGTATTTCTGTAGACCACATCCCACCTCAGTTGTAGGTGCCAATTCTTATGGTTGCATATTTTTTTTTATCCTTGTTTAGAAAAAAATATAATAAATAGTGAAAAAATAAAAGAAATTTGATTCCTACTAGTACCTTTTGAAAAATTGCAGGGAAAATTTAGGAAAAAGGAAAAATCTGGACTATTTGCTTGTTCTGTGAGTTCTTTCCATCTCTTTTGTTTTCACCTTGTTGCGCTACGTCTCGACACGTCTTAGCCAGCATCTGTGATTTGTACTTTAGATCCGGACTGAACAATCGCTAATCTGCATTCATTAATTGCTAATTCTTGCTGTCATATTGTGTGCCTACCCATAGCTCCACATATTCTTCTGTCAGCACAGGTTCATCTTGCAACTGTAACCCACGCTCAACAACAGATTGTTTCACCAATTTGGCTTTGCCCTATTTGGTTTCATTAAAATTGCCAAAAAAATTCAGAAAAATAAAGAAAAAAATTATCAAAGTTTTTGCATGCTTTTCAGAGAACGTGCTGTATTTCTGTAGACCACATCCCACCTTAGTTGTAGGTGCCAATTTTTGTGGTTGCATCTTTTTTTATCCTTGTTCAAAGAAAAATATAAAAAAATAGTGAAAAAATAAAAAAAAATTGATTCCTAATAGTGCCTTTTGGAAAATTCTAGGGAAAATTCAGGAAAAAGGAAAAATTTGGACTATCTGCTTATTCTATGAGTTCTTTTCATCTTCTTTGTTTTCACCTTGTTGTGCTACGTCTCGACACGTCTTAGGCAGCACTTATGATTTATACTTTGGATCCGGATTGAACAATCGATAATCTGCATTCGTTAATTGCTAATCCTTGCTGTCGTATTGTGTGCTTACCCATAGCTCCACATATTCTTCAGTCAGCACAGGTTCATCTTGCAACTATTACCCACGCTCAACAACAGATTATTTCACCACTTTGGCTTTTCCCTGTTCGGTTTCATCAAAATTTCTAAAAAATCAGGAAAATAAAGAAAAAAAATTGTCAAAGTTTTTGCATGCTTTTCAAAGAACGTGCTGTATTTCTATAGACCACATCCCACCTCAGTTGTAGGTGTCAATTTTTGTGGTTGCATCTTTTTTGATCCTTGTTCAGAGAAAAATATAATAAATAGTGAAAAAATAAAAAAAATTAATTCCTACTAGTGCCTTTTGGAAAATTCAGGAAAAAGGAAAAATCTGGACTATTTGCTTGTTCTGTGAGTTCTTTCCATCGTCCTTTGTTTTCACCTTGTTGCGCTACGTCTCGACACGTCTTAGCCAGCACCTGTGATTTGTACTTTGGATCCGAATGGAACAATCGCTAATCTGCATTCGTTAATTGCTAATCCTTGCTGTCATATTGTGTGCCTACCCATAGCTCCACTTATTCTTCTGTCAGCACACGTTCATCTTGCAACTGTTACCCACGCTCAACAATAGATTGTTTCACCACTTTGGCTTTGCCCTGTTTGGTTTCATCAAAATTGCCAAAAAAATTCAAAAAAATAAAGAAAAAAATTATCAAAGTTTTTGCATGCTTTTCAGAGAACGTGCTGTATTTCTGTAGACCACATCCCACCTTAGTGGTTGCATCTTTTTTTGTCCTTGTTCAGAGAAAAATATAAAAAAATAGTGAAAAAATAAAAAAAAATTTTGATTCCTAATAGTGCCTTTTGGCAAATTCTGGGGAAATTCTGGAAAAAGGAAAAATCTGGACTATCTGCTTGTTCTGTGAGTTCTTTTCATCTCCTTTGTTTTCACCTTGTTGCGCTACGTCTCAACTCGTCTTAGGCAGCACCTATGATTTGTACTTTGGATCCGGATTGAACAATCGATAATCTGCATTCGTTAATTGCTAATCCTTGCTGTCGTATTGTGTGCTTACCCATAGCTCCACATATTCTTCTGTCAGCACAGGTTCATCTTATAACTATTACCCACGCTCAACAACAGATTGTTTCACCACTTTGGCTTTGCCCTGTTTGGTTTCATCAAAATTGCTGAAAAAAACAGGAAAATAAAGAAAAAAATTGTCAAAGTTTTTGCACACTTTTCAAAGAACATGCTGTATTTCTGTAGACCACATCCCACCTCAGTTGTAGGTGCCAATTTTTGTGGTTGCATCTTTTTTGATCCTTATTCAGAGAAAAGTATAAAAAAGTGAAAAATAAAAAAAATTGATTCCTACTAGTGCCTTTTGGAATATTCCGGGGAAAATTCAGGAAAAGGAAAAATCTGGACTATTTGCTTGTTCTGTGAGTTCTTTCCATCTCCTTTGTTTTCACCTTATTGCGCTACGTCTCGACACGTCTTAGCCTGCACCTGTGATTTGTGCTTTGGATCCGGATTGAACAATCGCTAATCTGCATTCGTTAATTGCTAATCCTTGCTGTCATATTGTGTGCCTACCCATAGCTCCACATATTCTTCTGTCAGCACAGGTTCATCTTACAACTGTTATACACACTCAACAACAGATTGTTTAACCACTTTGGCATTGCCCTGTTTGGTTTCATCAAAATTGCCAAAAAAATTTAGGAAAATAAAGAAAAAAATTGTCAATGTTTTTGCACGCTTTTCAAAGAATGTGCTGTATTTCTAAAGACCATATCCCACCTCAGTTGTAGTTGCCAATTTTTGTGGTTGCATCTTTTTTGATTCTTGTTCAGAGAAAAATTTAAAAAAATAGTGAAAAAATTTTAAAAATTTTGATTCCTAGTAGTGCCTTTTGGAAAATTCCGGGGAAAATTCAGGAAAAAGGAAAAATCTGGACTATTTGCTTGTTTTGTGAGTTCTTTCCATCTCCTTTGTTTTCACCTTGTTGCGCTACGTCTCGACACGTCTTAGCCAGCACCTGTGATTTGTACTTTGGATCCGGATTGAACAATCGCTAATCTGCATTCGTTAATTGCTAATCCTTGCTGTCATATTGCGTGCCTACCTATAGCTCCACATATTCTTCTGTTAGCACAGGTTTATCTTGCAACTGTTACCCACTCTCAACAACAGATTGTTTCACCACTTTGGCTTTGTCCTGTTTGGTTTCATCAAAATTGCCAAAAAAATCAGGAAAATAAAGAAAAAAATCGTCAAAGTTTTTGCACGCTTTTCAGAGAACGTGCTGTATTTCTGTAGACCACATCTCACCTCAGTTGTAGGTGCCAATTTTTGTTGTTGCATCTTTTTTTGATCCTTGTTCAGAGAAAAATTTAAAAAAATAGTGAAAAAATAAAAAATTTTGATTCCTACTAGTGCCTTTTGGAAAATTCTAGGGAAAATTCAGGAAAAAAGAAAATCTGAACTATTTGCTTGTTCTGTGAGTTCTTTCCATCTCCTTTGTTTTCACCTTGTTGCGCTACGTCTCGACACGTCTTAGCCAGCGCCTGTGATTTGTACTTTGGATCCAGATTAAACAATCGCTAATCTGCATTCGTTAATTGCTAATCCTTGCTGTCATATTGCGTGCCTACCTATAGCTCTACATATTCTTCTGTCAGCATAGGTTTATCTTGCAACTGTTACCCACTCTCAACAACAGATTGTTTCACCACTTTGGCTTTGTCCTGTTTGGTTTTATCAAAATTGCCAAAAAAATCAGGAAAATAAAGAAAAAAATTATCAATGTTTTGGCACGCTTTTTAGAGAACGTGCTGTATTTCTGTAGACCACATCCCACCTCAGTTGTAGGTGCCAATTTTTGTGGTTGCATCTTTTTTTATCCTTGTTCAGAGAAAAATATAAAAAAATATTGAAAAAATAAAAAAAAATTGATTCCTAATAGTGCCTTTTGGAAAATTCCGGACAAAAATTCAGGAAAAAGGAAAAATCTGGACTATTTGCTTGTTCTGTGAGTTCTTTCCATCGTCCTTTGTTTTCACCTTGTTGCGCTACGTCTCGACACGTCTTAGCCAGCACCTGTGATTTGTACTTTGGATCCGGATTGAACAATCGCTAATCTGCATTCGTTAATTGCTAATCCTTGCTGTCATATTGCGTGCCTACCTATAGCTCCACACATTCTTCTGTCAGCACAGGTTCATCTTACAACTGTTACCCACGCTCAACAATAGATTGTTTCACCACTTTGGCTTTACCCTGTTCGGTCTCATCAAAATTGCCAAAAAAAATCAGGAAAATAAAGAAATAAATTGTCAAAGTTTTTGCACGCTTTTCAGAGAACGTGCTGTATTTCTGTAGACCACATCCCACCTTAGTTGCAGGTGCCAATTTTTGTGGTTGCATATTTTTTGATCCTTGTTCAGAGAAAAATATAAAAAATAGTGAAAAAATAAAAAAAATTTGATTCCTATTAGTGCCTTTTGGAAAATTGCGGGGAAAATTCAGGAAAAAGGAAAAATCCACACTATTTGTTTGTTCTGTGAGTTCTTTCCATCGTCCTTTGTTTTCACCTTATTGCGCTATGTCTCGACACGTCTTAGCCAGCACCTGTGATTTGTACTTTGGATCCGGATTGAACAATCGCTAATCTGCATTCGTTAATTGCTAATCCTTGCTGTCATATTATGTTCCTACCCATAGCTTCACATATTCTTCTGTCAGCACAGGTTCATCTTGCAACTATTACCCACACTCAACAACAGATTGTTTCACCACCCTGGCATTGCTCTGTTTGGTTTTCATCAAAATTGCCAAAAAAATTTAGGAAAATAAAGAAAAAAATTGTCAAAGCTTTTGCACGCTTTTCAGAGAATGTGCAGTATTTCTGTAGACCATATCCCACCTCAGTTGTAGTTGCTAATTTTTATGGTTGCATCTTTTTTCATCCTTGTTCAGAGAAAAATATAAAAAAATAGTCAAAAAAATTTAAAAAAATTTGATTCCTACTAGTGCCTTTTGGAAAATTTAAGGGAAAATTCAGGAAAAAGGAAAAATCCGGACTATTTGTTTGTTCTGTGAGTTCTTTCCATCGTCCTTTGTTTTCACCTTATTGCGCTATGTCTCGACACGTCTTAGCCAGCACCTGTGATTTGTACTTTGGATCCGGATTGAACAATCGCTAATCTGCATTCGTTTATTGCTAATCCTTGCTGTCATATTGCGTGCCTACCCATAGCTCCACATATTCTTCTGTCAGCACAGGTTCATCTTGCAACTGTTACCCACGCTCAACAACAGATTATTTCAAAACTTTGGCTTTGCCCTATTTTGTTTCATCAAAATTGCCAAAAAAAATTTAGGAAAATAAAGAAAACATTTTTTATAGTTTTTGCACGCTTTTCAGAGAACGTGCTGTATTTCTGTAGACCACATCCCACCTCAGTTGCAGGTGCCAATTTTTGTGGTTGCATCCTTTTTGATCCTTGTTCAGAGGAAAAAATAAAAAATAGTGAAAAAATAAAAAAATGATTCCAACTAGTGCCTTTTGGAAAATTCTAGGAAAAATTCAGGAAAAAGGAAAAATCTGGACTATTTGCTTGTTCTGTGAGTTCTTTCCATCATCCTTTGTTTTCACCTTGTTGCGCTACGTCTCGACACGTCTTAGCCAGCACCTATGATTTGTACTTTGGATCCGGATTGAACAATCGCTAATCTACATTCGTTAATTGCTAATCCTTGCTGTCATATTGCGTGCCTACCAATAGCTCCACACATTCTTCTGTCAGCACAGGTTCATCTTGCAACTATTACCCACGGTCAACAACATATTGTTTCACCACTTTGGCTTTGCCCTGTTTGGTTTCATCAAAATTGCCAAAAAAATCAGAAAAATAAAGAAAAAATTGTCAAAGTTTTTGCACGCTTTTTTCAGAGAACGTGCTGTATTTCTGTAGACCACATCCCACCTCAGTTGTAGGTGCCAATTTTTGTGGTTGCATCTTTTTTGATCCTTGTTCAGAGAAAAATATAAAAAAATAGTGAAAAAATAAAAAAAATTGATTCCTATTAGTGCCTTTTGGAAAATTGCGGGGAAAATTCAGGAAAAAGGAAAAATCTGGACTATTTGCTTGTTCTGTGAGTTCTTTCCATCGTCCTTTGTTTTCACCTTATTGCGATACGTCTCGACACGTCTTAGCCAGCACCTGTGATTTGTACTTTGGATCCGGATTGAACAATCGCTAATCTGCATTCGTTAATTGCTAATCCTTGCTGTCATATTGTGTGCCTACCCATAGCTCCACATATTCTTCTGTCAGCATAGGTTCATCTTGCAACTGTTACCCACGCTCAACAACAGATTGTTTCAAAACTTTGGCTTTGCCCTGTTTGGTTTCATCAAAATTGCCAAAAAAAATCAGGAAAATAAAGAAAAAAATTTTATAGTTTTTGCACGCTTTTCAGAGAACGTGCTGTATTTCTGTAGACCACATCCCACCTCAGTTGCAGGTGCCAATTTTTGTGGTTACATCTTTTTTGATCCTTGTTAAGAGAAAATATATAAAAAATAGTGAAAAAATAAAAAAATTGATTCCTACTAGTGCCTTTTGGAAAATTCTGGGAAAAATTCAGGAAAAAGGAAAAATCTGGACTATTTGCTTGTTCTGTGAGTTCTTTCCATCATCCTTTGTTTTCACCTTGTTGCGCTACGTCTCGACACGTCTTAGCCAGCACCTATGATTTGTACTTTGGATCCGGATTGAACAATCGCTAATCTGCATTCGTTAATTGCTAATCCTTGCTGTCATATTGCGTGCCTACCTATAGCTCCCCACATTCTTCTGTCAGCACAGGTTCATCTTGCAACTCTTACCCATGGTCAACAACAGATTGTTTCACCAATTTGGCTTTGCCCTGTTTGGTTTCATCAAAATTGCCAAAAAAAATCAGAAAAATAAAGAAAAAATTGTCAAAGTTTTTGCACGCTTTTCAGAGAACGTGCTGTATTTCTCTAGACCACATCCCACCTCAGTTGTAGGTGCCAATTTTTGTGGTTGCATCTTTTTTGATCCTTGTTCAGAGAAAAATATAAAAAAATAGTGAAAAAATAAAAAAAATTTGATTCCTATTAGTGCCTTTTGGAAAATTGCGGGGAAAATTCAGGAAAAAGGAAAAATCCAGACTATTTGTTTGTTCTGTGAGTTCTTTCCATCGTCCTTTGTTTTCACCTTATTGCGCTATGTCTCGACACGTCTTAGCCAGCACCTGTGATTTGTACTTTGGATCCGGATTGAACAATCGCTAATCTGCATTCGTTTATTGCTAATCCTTGCTGTCATATTGCGTGCCTACCCATAGCTCCACATATTCTTCTGTCAGCACAGGTTCATCTTGCAACAGTTACCCACGCTCAACAACAGATTGTTTCAAAACTTTGGCTTTGCCCTATTTTGTTTCATCAAAATTGCCAAAAAAAATTTAGGAAAATAAAGAAAACATTTTTTATAGTTTTTGCACGCTTTTCAGAGAACGTGCTGTATTTCTGTAGACCACATCCCACCTCAGTTGCAGGTGCCAATTTTTGTGGTTGCATCCTTTTTGATCCTTGTTCAGAGGAAAAAATAAAAAATAGTGAAAAAATAAAAAAATGATTCCAACTAGTGCCTTTTGGAAAATTCTGGGAAAAATTCAGGAAAAAGGAAAAATCTGGACTATTTGATTGTTCTGTGAGTTCTTTCCATCGTCCTTTGTTTTCACCTTATTGCGCTATGTCTCGACACGTCTTAGCCAGCACCTATGATTTGTACTTTGGATCCGGATTGAACAATCGCTAATCTGCATTCGTTAATTGGTAATCCTTGCTGTCATATTGCGTGCCTACCTATAGCTCCACACATTCTTCTGTCAGCATAGGTTCATCTTGCAACTGTTACCCACGGTCAACAACAGATTGTTTCACCACTTTGGCTTTGCCCTATTTGGTTTCATCAAAATTGCCAAAAAAAATCAGAAAAATAAAGAAAAAATTGTCAAAGTTTTTGCACGCTTTTCAGAGAACGTGCTGTATTTCTGTAGACCACATCCCACCTCAGTTGTAGGTGCCAATTTTTGTGGTTGCATCTTTTTTGATCCTTGTTCAGAGAAAAATATAAAAAATAGTGAAAATATAAAAAAAATTGATTCCTATTAGTGCCTTTTGGAAAATTGCGGGGAAAATTCAGGAAAAAGGAAAAATCTAGACTATTTGCTTGTTCTATGAGTTCTTTCCATCGTCCTTTGTTTTCACCTTATTGCGATACGTCTCGACACGTCTTAGCCAGCACCTGTGATTTGTACTTTGGATCCGGATTGAACAATCGCTAATCTGCATTCGTTAATTGCTAATCCTTGCTGTCATATTGTGTGCCTACCCATAGCTCCACATATTCTTCTGTCAGTATAGGTTCATCTTGCAACTGTTACCCACGCTCAACAACAGATTGTTTCAAAACTTTGGCTTTGCCCTGTTTGGTTTCATCAAAATTGCCAAAAAAAATTTAGGAAAATAAAGAAAAAAATTTTATAGTTTTTGCACGCTTTTCAGAGAACGTGCTGTATTTCTGTAGACCACATCCCACCTCAGTTGCAGGTGCCAATTTTTGTGGTTGCATCTTTTTTGATCCTTGTTAAGAGAAAATATATAAAAAATAGTGAAAAAATAAAAAAATTTGATTCCTACTAGTGCCATTTGGAAAATTCTGGGAAAATTTCGCGAAAAAGGAAAAATCTGGACTATTTGCTTGTTCTGTGAGTTCTTTCCATTATCCTTTGTTTTCACCTTGTTGCGCTACGTCTCGACACGTCTTAGCCAGCACCTATGATTTGTACTTTGGATCCGGATTGAACAATCGCTAATCTGCATTCGTTAATTGCTAATCCTTGCTGTCATATTGTGTTCCTACCCGTAGCTTCACATATTCTTCTGTCAGCACAGGTTCATCTTGCAGCTGTTACCCACACTCAACAACAGATTGTTTCACCACTTTGGCATTGCTCTGTTTGGTTTTCATCAAAATTGCCAAAAAAATTCAGGAAAATAAAGAAAAACATTGTCAAAGTTTTTGCACGCTTTTCAGAGAATGTACAGTATTTCTGTAGACCATATCCCACCTCAGTTGTAGTTGCCAATTTTTGTGGTTGCATCTTTTTTGATCCTTGTTCAGAGAAAAATATAAAAAAATAGTGAAAAATTTTAAAAATTTTTGATTCCTACTAGTGCCTTTTGGAAAATTTCAGGGAAAATTCAGGAAAAAGGGAAAATCCGGACTATTTGTTTGTTCTGTAAGTTCTTTCCATCGTCCTTTGTTTTCACCTTATTGCTCTACGTCTCGACACGTCTTAGCCAGCACCTGTGATTTGTACTTTGGATCCGGATTGAACAATCGCTAATCTGCTTTCGTTAATTGCTAATCCTTGCTGTCATATTGCGTGCCTACCCATAGCTCAACATATTCTTCTGTCAGCACAGGTTCATCTTGCAACTGTTACCCACGCTCAACAACAGATTGTTTCAAAACTTTGGCTTTGCCCTATTTGGTTTCATCAAAATTGCCAAAAAATAATTTAGGAAAATAAAGAAAACATTTTTTATAGTTTTTGCACGCTTTTCAGAGAACGTGTTGTATTTCTGTAGACCACATCCCACCTCAGTTGCAGGTGCCAATTTTTGTGGTTGCATCTTTTTTGATCCTTGTTCAGAGAAAAATATAAAAAAATAGTGAAAAATAAAAAAAATTTGATTCCTACTAGTGCCTTTTGGAAAATTCCGGGGAAAATTTAAGAAAAAGGAAAAATCTGGACTATTTGCTTGTTCTATGAGTTCTTCCCATTGTCCTTTGTTTTCACCTTGTTGCGCTACGTCTCGACACGTCTTAGCCAGCACCTGTGATTTGTACGTTGGATCCGGATTGAACAATGGCTAATCTGAATTCGTTAATTGCTAATCCTAGTTGTCATATTGTGTGCCTACCTATAGCTCCACATATTCTTCTATCAGCACAGGTTCATCTTGCAACTGTTACCCACGCTTAACAACAAATTGTTTCACCACTTTGGCTTTGCCCTGTTTGGTTTCATCAAAATTGCCAAAAAAAATTCAGGAAAATAAAGAAAAAAAATTATCAAAGTTTTTGCACGTTTTCAGAGAATGTGTTGTATTTCTGTAGACCACATCTCACCTCATTTGTAGGTGCCAATTTTTGTGGTTGCATCTTTTTTTATCCTTGTTCAGAGAAAAATATAAAAAAAATAGTGAAAAAATAAAAAAAATGATTCCTACTAGTGCCTTTTGTGAAATTTCGGGAAAAATTTAGGAAAAAGGAAAAATCTGGACTATTTGCTTGTTCTGTGAGTTCATTCCATCTCCTTTGTTTTCACCTTGTTGTGCTACGTCTCGACACGTCTTAGCCAGCACCTGTGATTTGTACTTTGGATCCGGATTGAACAATCGCTAATCTACATTCGTTAATTGTTGATCCATGCTATCATATTGTGTGCCTACAGATAGCTCCACATATTCTTCTGTGAGCACAGGTTCATCTTGCAACTGTTACCCACGCTCAACAATAGATTATTTTACCACTTTGGCTTTGCCGTGTTTGATTTCATCAAAATTGCCAAAACAATTCAGGAAAATAAAGAAAAAAATTGTCAAAGTTTTTGCACGCTTTTCAGAGAACGTGCTGTATTTCTGTAGACCACATCCCACCTTAGTTGTAGGTGCCAATTTTTGTGGTTGCATCTTTTTTGATCCTTGTTCAGAGAAAAATATAAAAAAATAGTGAAAAAATAGAAAAAATTGATTCCTACTAGTGCCTTTTGGAAAATTTAGGAAAAAGGAAAAATTTGAATTATTTGCTTGTTCTATGAGTTCTTTCCATCGTCCTTTGTTTTCTCCTTGTTGTGCTACGTCTCGACACTTCTTAGCCAGCACCTATGATTTGTACTTTGGATCCGGATTGAACAATCGCTAATCTGCATTCGTTAATTGCTAATCCTTGCTGTCATATTGCGTGCCTACACATAGCTCCACATATTCTTCTGTCAGCATAGGTTCATCTTGCAACTGTTACCCACGCTCAACAACAGATTGTTTCACCACTTTGGCTTTGCCCTGTTTGGTCTCATCAAAATTGCCAAAAAAAATTCAGAAAAAAAAGAAAAAAAATTGTCAAAGTTTTTGCACGCTTTTCAGAGAATGTGCTGTATTTCTGTAGACCACATCCCACCTCAGTTGTAGGTGCCAATTTTTGTGGTTGCATCTTTTTTATCCTTGTTCAGAGAAAAATATAAAAAATAGTGAAAAAATAAAAAAAAATTTGATTCCTACTAGTGCCTTTTGTGAAATTTCAGGAAAAATTCAGGAAAAAGGAAAAATCTGGACTATTTGCTTGTTCGGTGAGTTCTCTCCATCGTCCTTTGTTTTCACCATGTTGCGCTACGTCTCGACACGTCTTAGCCAGCACCTGTGATTTGTACGTTGGATCCGGATTAAACAATCGCTAATCTGAATTCGTTAATTGCTAATCCTAGTTGTCATATTGTGTGCCTACCCATAGCTCCATATATTCTTCTATCAGCACAGGTTCATCTTGCAACTGTTACCCACGCTTAACAACAGATTGTTTCACCACTTTGGCTTTGCCCTGTTTGGTTTCATCAAAATTGCCAAAAAAAATTCAGGAAAATAAAGAAAAAAAATTATCAAAGTTTTTGCACGTTTTGAGAGAATGTGTTGTATTTCTGTAGACCACATCTCACCTCATTTGTAGGTGCCAATTTTTGTGGTTGCATCTTTTTTTATCCTTGTTCAGAAAAAAATATAAAAAAATAGTGAAAAAATAAAAAAAATGATTCCTACTAGTGCCTTTTGTGAAATTTCGGGAAAAATTTAGGAAAAAGGAAAAATCTGGACTATTTGCTTGTTCTGTGAGTTCATTCCATCTCCTTTGTTTTCACCTTGTTGCGCTACGTCTCGACACGTCTTAGCCAGCACCTGTGATTTGTACTTTGGATCCGGATTGAACAATCGCTAATCTACATTCGTTAATTGCTGATCCATGCTATCATATTGTGTGCCTACAGATAGCTCCACATATTCTTCTGTGAGCACAGGTTCATCTTGCAACTGTTACCCACGCTCAACAATAGATTATTTTACCACTTTGGCTTTGCCGTGTTTGATTTCATCAAAATTGCCAAAACAATTCAGGAAAATAAAGAAAAAAATTGTCAAAGTTTTTGCACGCTTTTCAGAGAACGTGCTGTATTTCTGTAGACCACATCCCACCTTAGTTGTAGGTGCCAATTTTTGTGGTTGCATCTTTTTTGATCCTTGTTCAGAGAAAAATATAAAAAAATAGTGAAAAAATAGAAAAAATTGATTCCTACTAGTGCCTTTTGGAAAATTCAGGAAAAAGGAAAAATTTGAATTATTTGCTTGTTCTATGAGTTCTTTCCATCGTCCTTTGTTTTCTCCTTGTTGTGCTACGTCTCGACACTTCTTAGCCAGCACCTATGATTTGTACTTTGGATCCGGATTGAACAATCGCTAATCTGCATTCGTTAATTGCTAATCCTTGCTGTCATATTGCGTGCCTACACATAGCTCCACATATTCTTCTGTCAGCACAGGTTCATCTTGCAACTGTTACCCACGCTCAACAACAGATTGTTTCACCACTTTGGCTTTGCCCTGTTTGGTCTCATCAAAATTGCCAAAAAAAATTCAGAAAAAAAAGAAAAAAATTGTCAAAGTTTTTGCACGCTTTTCAGAGAATGTGCTGTATTTCTGTAGACCACATCCCACCTCAGTTGTAGGTGCCAATTTTTGTGGTTGCATCTTTTTTTATCCTTGTTCAGAGAAAAATATAAAAAATAGTGAAAAAATAAAAAAAATTTGATTCCTACTGGTGCCTTTTGTGAAATTTCAGGAAAAATTCAGGAAAAAGGAAAAATCTGGACTATTTGCTTGTTCTGTGAGTTCTCTCCATCGTCCTTTGTTTTCACCATGTTGCGCTACGTCTCGACACGTCTTAGCCAGCACCTGTGATTTGTACGTTGGATCCGGATTGAACAATCGCTAATCTGAATTCGTTAATTGCTAATCCTAGTTGTCATATTGTGTGCCTACCCATAGCTCCACATATTCTTCTATCAGCACAGGTTCATCTTGCAACTGTTACCCACGCTTAACAACAGATTGTTTCACCACTTTGGCTTTGCCCTGTTTGGTTTCATCAAAATTGCCAAAAAAAAATTCAGGAAAATAAAGAAAAAAAATTATCAAAGTTTTTGCACGTTTTCAGAGAATGTGTTGTATTTCTGTAGACCACATCTCACCTCATTTGAAGGTGCCAATTTTTGTGGTTGCATCTTTTTTATCCTTGTTCAGAGAAAAATATAAAAAAATAGTGAAAAAATAAAAAAAATGATTCCTACTAGTGCCTTTTGTGAAATTTCGGGAAAAATTTAGGAAAAAGGAAAAATCTGGACTATTTGCTTGTTCTGTGAGTTCATTCCATCTCCTTTGTTTTCACCTTGTTGCGCTACGTCTCGACACGTCTTAGCCAGCACCTGTGATTTGTACTTTGGATCCGGATTGAACAATCGCTAATCTACATTCGTTAATTGCTGATCCATGCTATCATATTGTGTGCCTACAGATAGCTCCACTTATTCTTCTGTGAGCACAGGTTCATCTTGCAACTGTTACCCACGCTCAACAATAGATTATTTTACCACTTTGGCTTTGCCGTGTTTGATTTCATCAAAATTGCCAAAACAATTCACGAAAATAAAGAAAAAAATTGTCAAAGTTTTTGCACGCTTTTCAGAGAACGTGCTGTATTTCTGTAGACCACATCCCACCTTAGTTGTAGGTGCCAATTTTTGTGGTTGCATCTTTTTTGATCCTTGTTCAGAGAAAAATATAAAAAAATAGTGAAAAAATAGAAAAAATTGATTCCTACTAGTGCCTTTTGGA